>JAHKKF010381113.1:0-13153 GCA_019740295.1 Labeo calbasu | reverse complement strand
TCTATCTATCTATCTATCTATCTATCTATCTATCTATCTATCTATCTATCTATCTATCTATCTATCTATCTCTCTGTCTGTCTGTCTGTCTGTCCGTCCATCTGTCCAACTATCTATCTGTCTATCTATCTATCTGTCAGTATATGTTTATTGACTCAGAAATAAGTGTTGTTCTGCCTTTTAGGAGGCTCTTTTGTCTTTCAGCCCTGGGACAAGTCTATAACAAGTGTTTTCATAAAGAAACTTTGAAAGAAACTTGTTTATACACGCTAGTAAATAGATTAAAAGTGACTATTCAAGGTCATAACTGTGTCTGCTAAAATGTGCAGTCATGTTTGCATGATCTTCCTAAGAGAATTCATCTCTATATATAGTCAATGGTGTCCTCCGTACAGTAAGTAGCTTTACATGTTGTGTTGGAGACACATCAATAAACTCACGAGATAAAAAAGCAGCCAAAACCATTTGCAATGTGTCAGAAAGTCATACAAGGTCAGTGTTACCTAACAAGTAAATATGAAATGAATAAAAAAAGGTACAAGTAAAATGTGGTAAATGAATGAAATAAATAAATCAGAGGATCACTGGGCTGTTTCCAGGCAACGGTTGTGAGGTGCAGAGATTCATGGCCACTGGAGGGCCCTTTCCTAACCCACACCCGCCGTTTTTAGAAGAACTATCCTGTATCTCTCCACTGTCTCAGAATTATGAGCATTAGGATTTATGAGAGGTAATTCCTGAATGATTTTTTTCCCGAAAGCATGTGACTAAGTGTTTAGATATGCTTTTTCATTTATGCTTTCTGAAAGTAAACATCATGCAGTCTCTTATGAATGATGCTCTTGTATTTCAAATGCTTGTCAGTTTGCCAACCCTGCAGAGCACTGCTACCCAGTTTCCCTCTTTAGTTAGGATATGTGCCATTATATCAATTTTCAAAGATCAATATTTGAAATAATATAACATTTTGAGTAAATATTTTGCCGTTTTTCATAATCAAAAGCATGAATAGGAACCCTCTGAAGACCAGGCTTTCTCCTCTTTAATTATCATCATTCAGTCTGGCCACTTTGATCGCGCTTAAAAATAGAGCAGAACTCCCCAGGGAAGGTCATTACCGAGTGGCACCGCTGCCGTTAGGGCCACTGTCTGTGGACCACTCTTTTATTTATTTGAATCTGAGCACGAGAGAAGCGCTCAGAGAAAGACACAGCTCAGCAGGACCAGTCTGTCTTCCTGTCTTCAGGCAGGTTTTCTGTGATATTTTGTCATTTAATCCCTTCATCATTAAAATATAGAATATATATATGAAAGTTTAACTACTTCCTTCCAATACATTATGCTTAGGATTTTTCTAGTATAGAGAAGTCTATCTACTTTAATGTTTATCTAATGCGGTCTATTAAAATGTAATGTAAAATTAAATTTAAAGTATGCACTGGTTACTCTTTTCTATGCAGTTGCAATCAACCGGGACTGAAGCTTTCAAGATTAAAAAATGATGCAAAAGCATAATAAAATGTGTATAAAAATTGTAAATACACATATTATAATGCATATGTATTTTGTGACTATTCAATATTTATGATGTCATACCGTCTATTTTTCATGCAATTACAAAATTGCTTAATAGAATATATTTGAAAGAGGTTTATTTTTATAACTTAGGCCTACTTGGAAAATTGTGCATATTGTTATGCACATATATTTAGTGACATAATGCCGTGTCTCTTTTCCATGCAATTACAATCTCCCAGGACTGAAGCTTTAAAGATTAAAAAGAGATGCAAGGGCATCATATTTTCATAAATTATCATAAAAATAGTCAGTGTGACTAATGCCATAATACAGGCCACAAATCACAGAAAATCACAGGCCAAATTTACTTTAGAAAATATCTGAATTAATTTTTTTTCTAATTCATTTGACAAAGTGCGTGTATTATTATGCACATACATTTAGTGACAGTATTCAGTATTTAGTGACGTCATGCTGTGTCTCTTTTCCATGCAAAAGGGACTGAAGCTTTTCAGAATAAAAAAGGGATACAAAAATGACTAAAATAGTCATAAAAATAGTCAATTTGACTAATATCGATAATGTAGTAGTTGAATAACTACTGTAATTATTTTAGTTCAGTGTATTACATTTGAAATGATTACATTTACTAAAACCACTTAAAATCAGAGGACAAAAAACTTCTCTGAATGAGAATATATAGAGATTATACCTATGAATGAAGTTTATTTTCATAATTCAGTTGACAAAATTTGTGTTATTCTGTATAGATGATTAGTCACATAAAGCTTATTTTATTTGACAAAATTCTAAATTTATTTAGTCTTCTGTGCAAAATTTTTTTTCCAAAAGTAAACTAATTCCATTTCTATCATGACAACTCTTGGAAAATGTTATCATGGTAATGGATATGACAATGTTAATGTATTTGGTTTTTGTGAAACATATCTGCTACGCTGCTGCTATTGGTTATAGTTGTTGTTGAAGATTACTGCTGCAAAGCAAGTAGGAACCTGATACTGCCAATACATACACCGATGTGTTGCTGTGAGTATTTGCACAAATAGCATATATAATAACCTGTAGCAGATCTATACAGGTGGAGCTGGGGAGATGGAGGGTTTCAGAGGAACTCTGAAAGCGCGCTGCGAAATGCTCTTGTGGATGCTAACCAGCCCTTTAGATGTAAAGCAGCACGCTTATTGGCTGTGTATGAAACTAACCAATCAGCTTGTGCCAAGTAGTTTAACGTGAATATCATCCGTTTGTGTTAACAACCCATGAACCTGTGCCATCTAGAGTTCCATGACAGAACTTAAAAGCCCAAAATATGACCCAAATATAATCCAAATTATTATCAAAAACATTTATGAAGATATTAACAGGAGACCACTTACTAAATTCCTGAGATTCTGAAAACCAAGACCTCTGACAAGATACATAAATAAACATCTGAGATGTTCAGGATGATCAGTTGACCTTGACAGACCGCACAGGTGCAACAATCCAGAAAAATCTTACGGCTTGCTTTCTCATACCTGTCCTATTCAAGCTTCAGTGATTTCTCAGCTGGACTTTGTACACACACCTACAATATCTGCCACCTCCAGATACAAAAATGTTTGCCTTCTTTCTCACGTTAGATCTTTGTTCTCTACATTTGCATACATTCAGTGTCTGCAGCAAACATGGGAGGTAGCCAGATGTAAAAGTATCATGTTAATACAGATCTGTCATTGTGGTGTCACTCAAATACATTTTATATTTCAGTGTGAACACACCTGTCCTCTGGTTTGTATCTTTCTTCAATGTAAATAGGCATTTCTATTATACCTTACATCAATAGAATCCATTGCTATAAGTATATGCACATTTTTAAAGCCATGGGTCGAACACTATTTACTGTATACAGTTGAGGTCAAAAGTGTACATACACCTTGCAGAAAAATGTTAATTATTTTAGCAAAATAAGAGGGATAATACAAAATCCATGAATAAGATATTTCGCATAAAAGACGTTTACATATAGTCCACAAGAGAAAATAGTGATAGTAGTTTTGTTTAGTGATAGTTGTCCATGAATTCCTTGTTTGTCCTAAACAGTTAAAACTGCCTGCTGTACTTCAAAACAAAAAAAAGCATTTTTTCAGCATTTTTGTATATTTGAACCCTTACCAACAATGACTGTGATTTTGAGATCCATATTTTCACACTAGGGACAACTGAGGGACTCATATGCAACTATTAGAGAACGTTCAAATGCTCACTAATGCTTCAAAAAGAAAATTGATGCATTAAGAGCCAGGGGTGTAAACAGAATAAATATGTGTGAATTTTTCTTATTTTGCCTAAATACCATATTTTTAATTAATTACTGCCCTTCAGAAGCTACAGAAGATGTTTCCTAAAACACAAAATAAGTTAAATATACCCTGATCTGAGTTTTCACACCCCCGGCTCTTAATGCATCGCGTTTCCTTATGTAATGTGAGCGTTTGAACCTTCTGTAATAGTTGCATATGAGTCCCTCAGTTGTCCTTAGTGTGAAAAGATGGATCTCACAATCATACAGTCATTGTTGGAAAGGGTTCAAATACACAAAAATTCTGATAAACCAAAGAATTGGTGGGACCTGAAGGATTTCTCTAAAGAACAGGGTCATTTTTATAAGAATTCAACTATAATTTTCTCTTATGGACTATATGTAAATGTATTTTATGAGAAATAACTCATTCAGGTCAGTACTAAATAAAAACAACCTGCTTATTTTGGTAAAATAATTAACATTTTGCTGATTCTGCAAGGTGGATGTAAACTTTTGACCTCAACTGTATATAGGGTTACTGAAAAAGACAAAATTATGACAAGACAAAAAATGAAAAATTCAAGTGTTTTATTTCATATAATCAAATGGATATTGTTTGAAAGTGCTAAAACAGAATCTAAGATCACAAAGGTACATCAAAAACATCCCTTATACAAGTGATTCAATATAAAGTCAGTATAACTTCTGAAGAAAGAAAACCAAAAGATTTCAAACAGTGGATAAAATGATCCATAATCCATAATCCTTTATAAAATATTAATGACGACACCAGTAGTGTGAAACTGTCAATCACTGAACCTGAACACCCTGAATTTCAGGCGAAATTGGATCTTAGACACTGCATTTACTATATAGACCAGAGTATGACAAATTATAACAATCATGTCATAGTGTTTCATAAGCTCTGATGTGGAATTATGTCAGTTATAAGAAAATGCTTCTGGAACTGCATGAATCATGTGCTGTTCAAAAGTAACTATACTAAACTAATCGCTGAAAAGCTGTTTGTGATTGTATTCTGCAAGCATTTAAAACTTTTTTTCCCATTTCTACAGACCCACATGGAATGGTACAACAGATGTGAATGAGGAGTGAAGGAATAGAACAGCAGGAAGATGTTTGCTTTGGTAATGTGGCGTAAACAGTTTAAGAAGGTTAAAGCTTAACGGGTCCAATCCGTAATTGACGTTAGTGGCATTGCAAAAACAAAGACAAAAACACTTCATAGACTGCCATGGTTACTGTGCTTCTGTTTGCAAACACAAAGCTTTGCTTTAACTCTTAGGTGACAGTGGCATTGTTAGATTATTAATTATGCCTCATAACTGGTAGGCCTATATATCAAGTGCAAATGATGATCAATAATAAATTAAGCAGTGTAATTAAGCACTAACAGTTCAAGCTGCTAAAAAGGACAGAAAAATATGTTCATTCTATGCTCTTTCCTTTATGTATTGTTAAATTATACATTTTGATGGTTTTAGTGGACTGCATAAATGATTTGAAAGCATGAATCTCACAAAAACTGTATACAAGCATAAAAATGAAGCCTACTTATAGGAGTTTCTAAACCTCTTCTGTAATACGGCAAATAAAAAAAATGACAGCGAACAACTTTTTAAAATATATATTAAATACTAAATAATTTGTGCATAATGTAGAAAAAAACACATCTGTTGGTGACAGGCTGGGGGAAAAAATTCAAACTTAATACAAAAAATCTTGAATGGTCCTAAAACAAGCTTCATTGTATTTAAGGAAAACAGAATTGATTGTTTTTTGCTTTTGATTTGAGTAAATATGACTCAAACTGTACTATACAGGTTTTGTGAGTTTAAATTCAAAATTTCTATAAATGCAACTTCATAATTATCCATTTTTAAGCAAATTGTTGTATACACAGAGCCATGCACATGCTGGCATGTAATGCGAATGAAAAGGCAGAAGCAAAGTAACAGAGCAGCCATAACCGAGAGTGAAACAAAGCAATGGACACAGTCTCTGTCAAGGCCCGGCTTAATCAGCATAGCCGTGGCAAACTATTTAAAGTTTCGTAGTTTACAATGTAGTTACGCTCTTCATCCGGATAAGGTTTACCACTGTTCCCAGCTGAAGTCATCTCCACCTCCGAATATCAGGAAGAAACCCAGAATGGTCAGAAAAATTACACAATTGCCTGCCATTACTAGGCCACAGGCACCCCACTGGATCTGCAGAGTAAAAACAGCCATTAGTTTCATTCATGGTGACACATTTCATTCTGTGTACTATCTGGTTTACCATTTTAGAAAGCATATTCTGTCTGTATATGCTTTTAAGTCATTTTGTGGACATGTGAGCACTAAATGCAATTTGAAAATGTAATGAAATGTATTCGATGCCCACACTGTGATATTGGAACATTGTACAAAATCAGAATGCTGCTATAACCTCAGAGTTATTATTTTATATATATACTTGCATGGGTCATAATTTACCTGGAAATCTAATTAGACAAGCAAGAAATAATGTTTTAACAGAAGACAGACTATTTTACAAAACCATTAAGATATCTGCACTGCAATATTTCTCCCTGATTTTCATTACTGTAATGCAAAAAAACATCCAGATTATCATCAGAGTTATTGCAGTTGACAAAAAGCATAAAAAAACTCTGCTACTTGAAATGAATAAATGTTACCTAAAATAACTAACTGTTTTAAAATGTTACCTGAAATAACTTTACTTTAAATAGTTGCCAAGGAAACATTTCTTAATGTTGGTTTAACTTGATGTACTAAAATAACTAAAACTGAATTAAATATGAAAACTATATAGACATACATTTAAAAAACTACTAAAAATGACAAAAACACAACAAAACGACTCTAACTTAACCTAAATTTAAAATGAAAACAGAATAGTTAAAAATAAAAAAAAAAGATTCAAAATATGAATAAAAACTAGAATAGTATCTCTAAATAGTATACTAAAATAAAGATTCTCATAACTGTAATCATATTAATTGATTAAAAATTAAATACAAATATTAAATACAATTAAACACAACATATAAAATAGAATAAATATCTACAGATATAAATACTAATTAAAATATGGTCCTTAAACAGGATTGTTTCTTTCTTTCCTTTTTTTTTTAAGACTAACTGTGACCTAGACATGTTTTTATTATTTTAGATTATCCTGTTAAAGGGATAGTTTACCCAATTTTATTTTATTTTTTTCAAAAATTAAAGTTTCTTTCTGAACTAAAAAGAAGATATTTCAAAAAATGTTGGTAACGGCTGACGGTAGCCATTGATTTTCATAGTATTTTTTTTCCATACTATGGAAGTCAATGGCTACCATCAACTGTTTGGTTACCAACATTCTTCAGAATACCTTCTTTTCTGTTCAACAGAAGAACGAAACTCATACAGGTTTGGAAAACTTGACTTATCTTCTGTACTCACCACAGATTTTCGTGCAAGCACAACTGGTAGTCCATAGGCTGACACCACAATTCCAGTGGTTAAGAAGTATGCAAGCTCCCTGCATGCATTGCTTGACTCAGTGTCGTCTGCATGCCTCCTGGCTATTAAATTTGGGATGGGTGACAGGATGTAGAACAACAAGACAAACATTGGCCAGTACACTCTGTGAGGAAAGAAACACATGGAGGTCATCACTAATTACTACACTTCAGATCTTTACAGATGACAAAAACATAAACCTACCCAAACTGTTCCAGGGCACATCCCAAAAGGAGAAGAGTCAGTCCAAGTGCACCACTGAAGGACAACGTGACAAGAGCTGAAATGGAATAATTCAGATTTGTGAAGGCCAAGGATTTGAGTACTGAAACACTGCGTGTGTTTATATGGACCCCTTGCGGCCATAGCTCGCAAATGCAGAAATGACGTACTTAGTGACTAAACTATATATAAGTAAATTCCGTGATTTTTCATGTATAAGATTTCTTAATTTGATTATGACTGGTCATTTACTGAATATGCCCATGAAAAACGACAGCACAACAGTAAATTGAAGTTAAACTAAAGTCAACTTAAGTAAAACTCAAACCCTAGTTGACGACGTATTATTTACCAATGCTACATGACACTTAACAAACCTTAATTAACCATTCTGCACCATTTGCAGTTACATTAGACGTACTTAGACCTAACATTTTACGTAAAAGTCGGTAGTTATGAAATGTCAACAAAACTTTACAAAACTTTAATGTTGCTCTCGACAGCAGATGGACTCATAAAAGGATCCCGTGATTTTGTTTAAAGTATTATAAATTGTTGCACTGATCACAACAAGAGTTACGGTTTAGTTTTACCTTTTATTCCTGCCATCATTCACAAACGCCTTTTGTTTTTTGTCTTTGTGCTAAATGTTACTGGGCTGACTTCCTATTTCCTCAAACTACTGATACACCCTTAAAGGAGCAGTCTTTCAAAAACTTGGCCTACAAAATGAGAATCTACTGATCGGAAGCTCTTCAGAAAAACAAGTAATAATAATAATAATAATAATAATAATAATAATAATTATTATTATTATTATTATTTACGTCGCTTCAGTTTGATAGTCTCTATCTGTAACATATTACAGTACAATGTCCCACAAGTAATATTAGTTAATGCATTAACATCAACAAACAATTTGTTACAGTATTTATTAATCTTTGTTAACGTTATACTGTTTTGATTTTGGTCGTTTATTGTTAGATCATAGCTCAGGTCCGTTAAGTAACATTAACAGTGTAATATATTAGAGTTACATAGGTTTTAATGTATTAAAAAATGTTGAAATTAACATTAACTAAGATTAACAAATACTTTAGAAGTATTTTTCATTGTGAGTTCATCTGTCTGACTATTTAATAATGAATATTATATTAGTTCATCTTAAAATAGCCTAAATAATAAAACGCAAACATATTTAATCGGATAGACTGTGTAAGTTTGCATTCGAAAAGAAAAGTCAACAAAATGACTGGACAAGTGAGCGTGCATTCACTGTTTAGCAAGACCACAACCTGTAACCACACAGTTTTTCGCTGGAAAATGACGTAGAGACATTGCCAAAGCATGACCATAGTACAGCGACAGAAATTCAACTGAATGAAGGGTTAAATAATGGTGACGTCAAGCGAGAAACGTCCAACAGCCAATCAGATTCGGCCTGTCGGTCACGTAATTTATCAGAATCTCCCCATCATCAATTTCTTCGGAAGTGAATCTCGTTGAAATGATCTCTCGACGGTAAGGTACAATTCTTTTGCGCGATTTATATCTTTTATACATTAAGTTGATGTAGCTGTAAGAAACCAAACACGCTAATGACAGTCGCAAATAGGAGAGAAGTGTGTTAGTCGTGAATTGAGTTCTTCTACAAACTTTCAGTTTCTATATAATTACCTGTAAAGGTTCCAGGTGTTCGTCAAGAACATGCTTCACTGTATTTCGAAGAAGGAAATGTTGTTTATACATATGTTTGATGACAGAATTTTATTTTACTATACTTAGGAAATTGGAATGGAATATTGCCGGGATCTTATTAATAAAGTGCTAAAAAAGAAGAAGTCAATCATGGCCTCAGCAGTGATATTGCAGGGTCTCGAGATACATTTTTACCTGCCAGAGACACACCAGATCATTCATCTCTCAGGAAGTTTCACAGCAGAAGAGCTGTGTGTTGAAGCTGCCAAGAAGTTGGGTAAGTTTTTTTCAGCTATTTCACAAAATAAACATTGTAATGGTCACAGAATCAATAATGTCTCAATGTTACAGGTATATCTCCACTGTGTAGCAGTTTGTTCGCCCTTTATGATGAATGTAGCAAGATCTGGTATCCACCCAATCACTTGTTCAGTATTGATGAGACTACAAGATTAAAGCTGTACTATCGCATGAGGTATTCCTGTCTTTTTGTTTTTCTGTGAGATATTTTAAATGATGTAACTTATTATTTACTTATTACTTATGCTATAATCATATTCGTGGGGCAGATTCTATTTCACAAACTGGCATGGGAGCAGTAAGACCACTCCTCCAGTGTTCAGACACAGTCTCAAGCGAGGGACAGGGTCCACAGGAACGGCTGTTCTGGATGTAGCTTCACTAACGTACCTTTACGCACAGGTACGTGCCAAAAACTCTGCCTGCGTTTAAAGGATGTGCTGTTTGAGAAAGTCATGACAGCTCATTTTGTGTGTTTTTGTGTTTTGCAGAGTCAGTGTGACTTTCATAGCAGTCTGGCGCCGCTGCGTAACGCTCGTGATGAGAGTGACGTCCAGCAGATAGAAAATGAGTGTTTGGGTATGGCGGTGATGGCCATCTCCCATGATTCCATTGGAAAAAAACGTCCTGTCAGTGACTTTGAGTAAGAGCACTTTTATTTTATTTACTTTGAATTTTTTGACACTTTTTTTTCAGTGTTTTAAAAATATGTTTTTCATGACTGAGACTGTATATATAAATACGTTTTTTAAAATATATTTTTTCATAAATTCTTTTAATATTCTTTGTTCTTTATATTTCATGTTTGTTATTTTATATGAGTTTTGATTCTCAGGTTGGTGCCAATAGAGTGCAACCACACACTTCACGCACACACACACACACACACACACACACACACTTTTTTGCCTTTTGTTTAATGTTTTTGATTTGTGTTTATTTTATCTGTTTATAATGCGCTGTCTTTATTTACTATACTTATTTATCTTTTTAGTGAGGGTAGGGGGATTCTTTACAAATATTTATTTTTGCACAGTATATAAGTAATAAAATCCCTCCAAAATATAATTAAATAAATAAAGAGAAAGGAATGTGTAATGAATTTAATGAATGTTTAATATTAAATACAGATAATTCATCAGAGATAAAATAAACATTAAACAAGCAACCAAAGGAAAATACACACACACAATACAACCTGGAAAAAAATAAATAAACAAAAACAAAAAAGTATTGAAAAAAAATCTAAAGTTTACATACACCTTGCAGAATCTGCTAAATGTTAATTATTTTAGCAAAATAAGAGGAATTATACAAAATGCATGTTGTTTTTTATTTTATTAGCTGCATATTAGTCCCTCATATTAGTTATTAGTCCCTCAGTTGTCCTCAGTGTGAAAAGATGAATCTCAAAATCATACAGTCATTGTTGGAAAGGGTTCAAACAAAAATGCTGAAATACCGAGGAATTTGTGGAAACTAAAGAATTTTTCTGAAGAACAGCGGGCAGTTTAACTGTTCAGGACAAAAAAGAGACTCATGAACAACTATCACTAAACAAAAAAAAAAACACACAGCTGTTGATCATTCAGGGAACAACACAGTATTGTGCTATTATTTTCTCTTGTGGACTATATGTAAACATCTATGTGAAATCTTATTCAGGTCAGTACTACATAAAAAAACAACATGCATTTTCTATAATCCCTCTTAATTTCCTAAAATAATTAACATTTTGCAGATTCTGCAAGGAGTATGTGAACTTCAAGTGTATACTGAAGATAATTGTATGTGTTAATTTACAAATTTTATTAACAGCACTTATTTTGATGTACATGAGCATGTAGATTTTTGGAAATGTGCATCCTAATGATAGAATGATCACGTTTTACATGATTCATTAATGGTGCTGAGTCACTGAGATGGAGTTTACAGGTGTAAGGTTGAATTCTTGCTTTCAGTCAACTCCGAAGTCACCCGACTTGTGATCTGAGAAACAAATCCTCTAGTAATGAGTAATTACGTAACTAATAAAGCCTCTGTAAGTTTCACTGTTTCACTTTATCTTTGTCAGGTACAAGAATTTCATCCCCAAGGTCCTGTACAAGTCAATACGTAACAGGAACGTTCTCACACGGCTGCGTATCTCCAACGTCTTTAAAGTGTTCCTTGAAGAATTCACCAAAAACACTGTGCAAGGCAACGGGATCAGTACCCATGACCTGAAGGTCAAATATATGTCCACTTTAGAGACTCTAACGAAACACTTCGGCCAGGAGGTGTTTGAACCCACATCACTCATCATACATGAGAATGAGCAAGTGATCACAGACTCCAGCAGTGCTGCTGATGTTCAATACAAGATCCTGGTGTCTGGCACCTCTGGCATTCATTGGTGTAAAGTCTCCAAGGAGGTAAGAAGGCCGTACTACAAATAGCGTATGATGACTTAAACTGCCGTTCAAAAGTTTGGGCTTGGTAAGATCTTTTAATGTTTTTGGAAGAAGTTTCTATGTTTACCAAGGCTGTAATTATTTGACTGGCCAGGGACTGGAATTAGCCGATTTTCCACAGGATCAGCCCAGACCGGTGACTAGCCAGTCAGTCTGCCAATACCTACATGCATAGAAGACCTAGATGTATAGTGTGGTAGAAAAAAAAAAGTTATTTACAATATATGATTTAGGTAAGCAACATTGCACGTTTCCCTGAATATCAATACAACTGCAATGTGACACACTGATTTTATACAACAGTAGTTCAATAAACGAGAAGTTAAAATTAAGTGACTTACATTTTAGATACAATATTACTTGTTCTTGCTTAATTTCGTTGACGAAAATAGTTCCAATCAAAGCCACAGCTGAACCGTTGTGTCTCTGAGCAACACAAAGGTGTTTTGTTGCTGAATGAATTCACGTTTTCGAATGAATCAAATGAGTCAATGAATTAGTAACCCATTCATAAAAACAGTTGCCTCGTTTCTGAATGAATCAGCCTTTTAAACAAATCTGCTAAATGAAGGACTAAACCTACTGGTGGTTTGGTTTCATATTTAAAAGTATCATTGCATTTTTCTCAACATTTCTTATTTGTATGTTCAAAAAAATAGTTAAAACATTAATCCTATAAAATTATTGATCCATTTGCAATTTTGCATTGTAAATACATTCATGGCACCTCAGCTTCATCTAACAGTCTGTGTAAAAACACTGACCAAAATTATAAACGCAACACTTTTGTTTTTGCCCCCATTTTCTGAACTCAAAGATCTAAGGCTTCTTCTGTGTACACAAAAGGCCTTTTTCCAAATATTGTTCACAAATCTGTTTAAATCTGTGTTTGTGAGCATTTCTCCTTTGCCGAGATAATCCATCCACCTCACAGGTGTGGTGTATCAAGATGGTGATTAGACAGCAAGATTACTGCACAGGTGTGCCTTAGGCTGGCCACAATAAAAGGCCACTCTAAAATGTGCAGTTTTATGCACACAGCACAATGCCACAGATGTTGCAAGTTTTGAGGGAGCGTGCAGTTGGCGTGCTGACTGCAGGAATGTCCACCAGAGCTGTTGCCC
>JAHKKF010381112.1:0-10234 GCA_019740295.1 Labeo calbasu | reverse complement strand
ATCGATTATTTTTAACCCATACGATGTATTGTTGGCTATTGCTACAAATACAAATACAAATACACAGGGTCACAAATGTGGTTTCAACATCTACATGCATTTACACTTGTCCAGTTTTGAATGCATCACAGACCACCTTCTTAAGCGGTTTGAGCGTTTTGGCTTTCAGTGGATGGACAAAAAAGATAACATCTCTGAGAAACATCTCTGAAAATCGTGTTTTGAAGATAAACAAAAGTCTTATAAGTTTGGAATGAAACGAGAGCGAGTAGATGATGACAGAATTTCTTTTCTGGATAAACTAACCCTTTTACAGTGACCATACACAGTGACATTTCTTTAACATCAAATCTGTTCTATTGCATGACCATGAGCTTGGATGAAATTAATCAAAGTGCATTGGGGCCAAGCACCAGAAGGACTATGTGCATTGCAAAACTAGGATGGTTTATGAGTTGCATCACGGGTGCTTCTAATCAGCAAACTTCAGCAATCTACAGCTTAAACCAAACTACACTGCTACAACTTTGACAGCTGCCTAATGAGACATAAATATTACATTTACTCTGAAGATCATCAACTTTAATAAGGACTGGATTGGAATTGTAGAATTTGTAGGGTTAGCGAAAAAAGGTGATCACTAGGTGGCGTTGTCCTGAAACAACTCAGAGCTCTTTAAAATGTCAATGCTTGCCAATGCATTTTTGCTTTAGAAAAGATTGTGCAACATTTTACAACAAAATTGGCAAGGCAATATGGCCGAATGTGGAAAAACTGGCATTGTTGGATTGTGCATCTTTACTTTAGAAAACATTGTGCAAAATTTTACAATAAAATTGGCAAGGCAATATGGCCAACTGGAAAAACTGGCATTGTTAGATTTTACATCTTTATTTTAGAAAAGATTGTGCAATCTTTTACAAAAAATTTGGCAAGACAATATGGCCAACCATAGAAAAACACAAATAGTTCAATATGCATATAGCAAATTCTGGCAAATTCTGGTATACTCTCAAAACAACTCAGAGATTCTCACAACATAGTGCTGATGGTACTGACCAAGTATCGTTGTGATGCAACAAAGTGTTAAAAAGACGTTACAAGATTTTAATATTTTAATAAGGAAATGTGGCCAACCATTGTTTGATTCTTAATTTTCACTTAACATTTAATTGTTGAAAAGCTTGTTTTTCTTTTTTAAAAGGTGGCTCTGTTCCCTTTCAAATACATTCAAAACACAGCGCTAAAGAACTAAAGAATTTTAACAGGCCAAAAAATTGCCCGAAAACCTTCCTCCAAGTCGTTCTAAAACTCAGCCAGATGTATAGGAAAAATAAAATGCGTATCTGTGGTGCTTGGCCCCTTAATAATATTCATTGTTTGAAAGAAGCCTGTGAACCTATACAATATGAAAGAATTGATTTGAATGAGATACTGAGTCCCTGAATGACAATAACAATGGGGTGAGCTTGATGCCCCTCCTTACAAAACAAACTCAATAGTTTCTAACCACAATGGCTGTGGAATGAGCATTACATTACAACTCATCAGTCTGGTAACAGTGTTTACATTTGGAAGACTGTAGTCTAGGCTAAAGTATTAATATCTAGGCCAATCCACATTCTAGTCCTGCCCAGTCCAGTCCTACCATTCCAAATGCTCAAATATGTGGGAATAATGCCCTGTTGCAACAAACAGCATTACACCAACGCTGTTTCACAACTTCTTTAATTCTTTGGAGAAAGGGTCATGAATAAAAACAATCTGAAAGAAATTCAGGGGAAAACCTCATCGATGCATCCTGCAAATTAAAAGGTTAATCATGTGCTTGTAAGGCATGCAAACTGAGTTTCTTTGAAAATAAAACATTCAAATGTGAACAACAATGCTTAATAAATAAATAAATAAATAAATAAAAATATATATTTAAAAAATAATTCAAAAACAAATGTCATAGTCAAACATATGGCAGTCAAAACAATGAAAAACATTTTTCTCAGAAGTACATAGTTTAGTACATTTTTCCTAGTTCAGGTGAAATACATTAGAATTTATTACATATAGAGTACAGCACAAATAAAGCAAAGACAGATATGTTGTAGACACCAATCATCAGATTAAAAGACAATTATACTGCAATCATACTATTGGATGAGAACAACATTGCAACTGAACTGAGTTGGATAATAACACTATTGTCTTCTGTAGAGCTGCTTACAGTTGAACTAAACTTGTTTCATGTCATTTATGAACTTATCAGTTGACACTATTGAAATGAACTGAACTAACTAAACTGAGCTCAGTAACGACACTATTATTTTCTGTAGAGCTGCTTTGCAGCTGAATTTGTTTTCTAATTGATGAATTTTAATGTGACTTGACTTCCCATCCTTTTACCATCCTCACCATTTACCATGAAACCCTAATGGCTCATATGCAAAACATAATGGTAGAGGATGCATCCACAATTGTTCAGTTTCCACACTATACAGCTGGTCTAAAGACTCTTATTCTTCAACACGGAAGTAAACTTATGGGCGAGACTTCAGGTTCATTAGCCGCTATAGGGAAATAATGAGAAGAATAACAACGTGCAGTAAATGGCAAAACTGGTTGCACTACAAACCAGTGTGTTCATAACTAAGATAATACATAAAATAATATGGTGAGACACACCAATTTACAGTACCAAAAAGCAAAACAAGCTGTTTCGTACAGCTAAAAAATAGCTGGACGCAGATGAGACTGGAAGCCAGACCCATAAAATTTACAAACGGTCGTGCCATTCATATAACAACAATGATTCGACAGCAACTGTCGACACAAAACCTGGTTAACATTCAGCAAATAATACTCTCACATCAGTCAGAGAATGATTTGCATCCACTTTCAGCTTTTATTCCAAAACATGAACCTGATAAGCTTCATTTATGCTTTCCTTGCTATTTCTGCCTTATGCATATTTATATATATCGTTATTTATGAGAGTTGGTGTTGTGTCTCACAACATCCACAGTTTAAATGAATTATTTTAAAAGGTTTGAGCAAACTGCTGCATAAATGCAGCATGATAAATATGAGGACACCTGCATGCACAGGAAGTGTGGTCAAGCCGTACATAATTAAATCAGGAAGAAATCTTTCCGTGTGCGAAATACTATCCGACATGAACAGGTGACAATAATAGCAACCACAAACCATTCTCTATATATTTATTTATTTATTCAACACACTGAAATCGTCATTCTTCATCAGCTGAACCAGATATGTTGTATAAGTTTCAACCATTTGATTTTGAGCCATATATAAAGATCTTATGTTCTGGAGGTTAGCATATGAATCATATGTATCTTGATATTTGTCAAATTTATTGTTTTTCCATCCTTTTTTTTCATTCTCTGTCACAAACACTTTATTAAGACTAGAGAGAAACAATTTGCCAGTTTGTCATCTGATACAGCGACATTTGAGTCTTCTGCTCCTATGTTTGTGCAGAATTGTTAATGAAATTAATTGAAACCCTGTTCTGGAGGAGGACTACAAAGGCAGAGTTTTTCATTACGCATTATGTTGCAACCTCTTGGCAGGCGTGCAACAATACAGAAACTCAAACACAGAGCGTCTGTCTCTTCTGCCTCTTTAAGGTGGCTGAAAGTGGCTGCAAACGAACTTTCTATGTACAGTGGGTTTGAAGACCAGTAACATCAACTTTGATAGCAATTTAGGAACATTAACATGAAAAATGCAGGTTAGATAAAATCAACAGATTCATATTCATTGGATAGTAAACCAGAGGTAGACAACATATTTACAAGAGTTACAAGACCCCCTCTGATTCATTAGTCTGGCCTCCATGTTTTTGACCGCACTGTACTCTTTACTCGGCAAATGGCCAGCTTAACACAGCAACCTGAGTGTGTTGTGTTATACTGAGCCCTCAGAGCTTTCACTATTGATAGAAACTGTAACACAAGCCAACAGGAGCCCCAAGGGGTCAAACTAAAATGTAATCTGTATTCTCCAATGGAGGACACAAATTCCTAGAGGGGAGCAGTGAGAGAATTACACTTTCATTGATTTAGGCAGAAGTATTCTTGCAGCTGATTCCGTCTCGGAAAAAAAATAAACATTTAAATTCAATTAGACTGAAATAAAAGCTTAAAAATAATAGTATCAGAATCATAATTTGGGTCAAACAAGACATCCTGACTCAGTATGAAAGAGAACAATTTATTAGATGTGCAGAGGGGTAAAATGCAGAAAGGGGCAAAATAAACTACTCTGAATAGAGAAGCATATTATCTTTATGTACTCTACTGGTCAAAAGTTTGGAACAATTAAGATTTTAAAGTCTCTTATGCTCACCAAAGCTGCATATACTCGAACGAAAATACAGTAAAATTTTGAAATATTATCACAATTTCAAATAACTTTTTTCTATTTAAAAATGTATTTTAAAACGTCATTTATTTCTGTAATCAAAGCTGAATTTTCAGCATCATTACTTCAGTTTTCAGTGTCACCTTCAGAAATCAGTCTAATATGTTGATTTGCTGCTCAGGAAACATTTCTATGTTGAAAATTGAATTTGTTGCTAATGTCTTTATAAAAACATTAAATAAAAAAATTAATACTTTTATTTAAAAAGGAAAAATTTAATTGTTCAATTTTCATAATGTTACAACTTATTTCTATTTTTAATAAAAGCTGCTCTTTCTATTAATCAAATAATCCAGAAAAATAAAATGTATTGCAGTTTCCAAAAGGTATTAATCAGCACAAATGCCTTCATTGCTACAATAATACTACTACTACTACTAATAATAATTATAATAACAATAATAATAGAATTTCTTTGATAATAATAATATAAGTTTATTATATAATATCAGCATATTAAAATGATTTCTGAAGGATTATGTGACACTGAAAACTGGTGTAATTACGTTTTAAAAAAAAAAATATATATATATATATATATATATATAATAATAAATATAAATTATATAAATAATAAATATATATTTTAAATTGTAGCAATATTACTTTTTACTGTATTTTAGATAGAAAGACTTATTTTAAAAATATTTTTAAAAATATTAATTATTCCAAGGTTTTGACCAGTAGTGTAAAATTCAGCTCAGAGTTATTGCCTTGCATTAAAACTTGAAAGTGTCTCAAAATACTTTTGACAAAACAATTTTGATGAAGAGAAAAACATCACAAATGTTTCGTAAAAACATATGGGCAAACTGAATTGAAAATCTAAGTTTACATTTATAATTAAAAATTATTTAATGGCCTAATATTTTATAGAAGAATTGTCCCTTACAAAACAAAATAAAACAAAAAAGTAAATACAAAACAATGTAAAACAAAACAACAAACATCACGTAACTAAAAACAAAACAATAAACAAAATGAAAAACACTAAACAACAAGCAAACAAAGAAAAAACAAATGTCAAACAACAGATCAAACAAATATTATATACCAGAGTACAAGCACATTTTTAACAGAACATATACAGTACACAAATGAAATATGAATTAAACTGGAAGAGAAAATAGCCAGAAGAAGCAAGTCCAATTTGCAGTGAAACCTAAAATCCCACAATGAAATTCATTTAAGCTGGAAAATACGTCACCTTCCTTCAGCTGCAGCCAGCATGTCCTGCCTCGTCAGAGGGATGCATTTGGCTGCAGTTAGGTACAGATGTCCAAAGGCAACAGACTTCTGGTTTACAGAAACTCACCCTAAACCTGGGCACTTTGATAAAGGGGCAGAGTAAAAGAAACTAAAGTGAATTGCATTTTGAATGTACAATTAGGAACTCAAAACAAAAGTTCTGAGGAGTGTTTGCACTGTGGACAGTTTCCTCACTGTTCAATGAAAGCCAGGAGAAATATTAAAAACTGCCGATTATACATGCATTAGGTATACATTTTGTTTATGTTTACTTTTCCCATTGGAATTTTAAACCAAAAATTCAAATATTCCCATTGGAATTTTGGATTTTTTTTAAATGTCTTTCTTTTTTTTGAGCAAAATTGGACATTTGGGACCTGCAGGCACTGAGCCAATTATGTTCATTCACAAAGCTACAAAAATGCTGGAGGGCCAAATGTAATTTCATGATGCAAGACTTGTAAAATGTATTTTTGGGTGTCTTTGTTATTATTATTATTATTATTATTATTACTACTACATTTAAAAAAAAAAAAAAAAAAACAAATTTAGCTTTTTGAGTGTTTATTATTGGTGTTGTTGTTAAATTTATCACAGTGTGTTAACTACCAACTAAAAAAAATGTCATTTGATTAAACATGAATCAAAAATTGATATTTAATCACTACTTGCAGACGATATTTGCTACTCTGATGCCCCAATAAAGGTTTCGTTTATCTTTTTTTTCCATATAAAATCACGATTTTTGACAGTTTTCCTTATAGTCGTTCAGCAAGGCCCAAAAACGGACAAAAATTATATTTAGACAACAAACAAATCTAAATGCAATCAGGTATATTTTCCTAATGAAGTAACTGAGTATTATTTTAATGTTTACTATTAAACCAGCTTTCTGTGCTTAAATGTCTCTGTTTATGTTTTAAGGCACATTCCTGGTCTCATTGTGAACAAGTCATCATCAGTACATGTTATTCCAAAACAGAAATGTCAGTTGTCTGTAATCTTTTATCAAAATCTTGCTCCACCTCTGAAACGACTTTCTCTGATGTCACCACACCCTCCCCACAAAGCACCTGTCATATGAAGACCATTTTTCATGAACCAAATTAATCAACCACAAAAAATGTGGGCAGGCGAATATGCATCACGACGCAGGCCTTAGCTCCAGTCTTCAGCATCTGAGAGAAAAGACGGTTTAAAAGGCGAAAGCAAAGCCTACCTGCGGCGAGAGCCGTCGACGGCGGAGGTCCTGCCTCTCCACCGCTTTTTTGACTCATAGCGGCTGCGTTCTGCTCTCTAGAAGATGGCAGCTGCAGCTCTTTCGGGAGAAGATCATATACTGATTCTGGGGGGGAATCAGATGGAGAAATCTATTAAGTCTCAGACAGTAAAACGCAGCAAGTCAAAATAGCCTTGCACAGATTTCTTTGTGGCAACTGATATATGCAGTGAATTTCCAATATCTCATTTCAAGTGGATTATCGCCAGGCAGGGGTGATAATCAGCACAACATTTATTTCAGTACTTTTCCATGACCATAAAAGTCGTCTACATCTGTCAGTCCAATTCCAGGTATACAGTGTCTTTCTGAACCCCACACGGCCTGATCGTTGACCTGCCTGGCCATCAACATGGAAAAAGTCCTGACTGCTTATTTTACACCAATAGTAAGTGATAAATACCATTTTTGGCATGCCAGAGGCCTTAGTCACCGCCCTGTGATTGTAGTGCGTTATTTTAACAGAACAAGAACACAATGCCTTCCGTCCTTGTTCTCTATTCTGATGAGTGTAACTTTGAAAACAAGGCTGCCACAAGGGGACGAGGGATTTGACAAATTGAGATCCCACTGATTCCAGCGGTTAGGCCCATATCGAGCACACAAAAAAGGATAAAATAAATGAATATAACAGCCACCCATCTGTCCAGAGACAAGCTCCCCAAATCCTTCATTCTGTACCTTGTCATTTATCGCTGGGTCTGAATGAGATTAGAATGTTTCAGAACAGATCATCTCTCAGTTTTATGGTCTCAGG
The DNA here is from genome assembly GCA_019740295.1 of Labeo calbasu. Classification (NCBI taxonomy): domain Eukaryota; kingdom Metazoa; phylum Chordata; class Actinopteri; order Cypriniformes; family Cyprinidae; genus Labeo; species Labeo calbasu. Next base: position 2,510 of record JAHKKF010381112.1, on the reverse strand, counting down.
GATTATTGGTCACACCTGCCAATAGCACAAAATTTGAATTTGAGAGCTGATACCACATCTAATTAAACATGAATGCAAATGAGGCTGTGGTTTTTTATTTAGTATTTTTTATACATATATACTGAAACTGAATTTGAACGGTGACGTGATAAACATTTAATCTCACACTTAAATGCTAACAGAAATAGTTGCTTTTATAGGTGTTCACACTTAGGTTCAATCTTTGCGAGAAGCAAATAAGGCCACGTTCACACTGTCAGTTTTTGGGATTGACAACCGCATTTACTTACAGGTGTGAGTCTCAAAATGTCCCGTTCACACAGCAGCTTACAGTCATTTTCGAATACTGTATGTATGCATGTGCAACAGGAGTCAAGCCTGTATTCTTTATAAGTAACCACAGCAACACAGACCAAAGCAATATCAAAGATGGCGACGTCCGTAAAACCAATCTAGCAGCAGCTTTTTGAGTGGACAGCGGAGCATTTGGGCCGCGCGAAGAACGCAAAACTGACGGGAGGGGGCGGCTCCGGTGGAGACTGGACATAAAACTTTCAGATGACACACAGCTCATTTCTCCGTCACTGTAAGTTACCGAAACCACACATTAAAGCACGTAGCACACGGTAGACGCGCGTTTGTACACACTTCGGCTCTCTCGCACTGAGTAACGTGACAAACAACTAGTTGTCCAGTCCTGGACGTAACTGTATTAATGACTCAAATACGTTATTGACAACCGTATTCCGCTGTTGTGTGAACGTGGCCTAAGACTGAACAGAGTTTAAAAACAAACAGTATTTGCACTGAATTTGTAGCTCAATTTAAAGTCTATACGGAGTATTTTTAGTTGTAATATTGTCTCAGTCTACATTAAATTAACTGTTGTTTTCAGGAATGCAGTCACTTTAAATAATAATAATAATTAGAATAATCATTACTATTATTATCATGATATTTTTATTCTATTTTAAAATAAAAATGAATATTTGATCATTAAAATAATTTTATTTTACATACAGTGCTTCACTTCTAAATGTTAAACCTCCAAACTTTTATTTTGGCAGAAAACTGCAGTGGGAGACCTTTAGACTCTTTAATTGACAACAGGTTTAAAATTAACTGATAAAAGTTGAAAAGTTGTCCACAAAAATAAACAACATGCAGAGACAAGTTTTTCTGAATCAGCAGTTAGTGTGAACCGAGATACTGAAAACATCAGATCAAGAGCTGCTCGTATGTAAATGAACACTGAAACATTCAGTGCATCAGATTAAATTGCACCCTTTTGTGATTTGCATGATGTATAGGTTAACTGTGCAGCCTTATTAGTTTTGCATTTCAATTTTTATATTTTTTATGATTTAATTAGAGATGCACCGATTGAAATTTTCTTGGCCGATTTTCTAAGAACTATATTTGAAAGCAGATGTAATTTCCCTGTTACAATATTAAAATATTAAATATTAAATGTGTCATCTTTCACAAAAAATTCTTACATTGTTTCAATTAATTCAGTTAGAATAATAAGAAACTGTAACAGTATTTACCATTCATATGAAATCAGTATCCACAAACTCTACTGCAGAGGAAACACAGAGATCCAAGATGAACATCCAAGATGTTCATGTCTTTTTTTTAAGCAGTAAAGAAATTATGTTTTTTGAGTTAAACATTTCAGTATTTTTGTCCATATAATGGACTGGTATGGTGCCCCAATTTTGAACTTCCAAAATACGGCTTCAAACGATCCCAAATGCGGTTGTAAACGATCCCAGCCGAGGAAGAAGGGTCTTATCTAGCGAAATGATTGGTTATTTTCATTAAAAAAAAAAAATGTAAATACCTGAAATGTTTCCCTCAAAAAACAAGAAAAAAAGACATGAACATCTTGGATGACAAGGGGTGAGTATATTATCTGTCATTTTTTGTTCTGGAAGTGGACTTCTCCTTTAAATATGAAACCACCAGTAGGCGGTGACAAATGACTATTTTAATGAGTGAGTCATTTAGTCACTTATTCAACCGATTCATTTAAATGGCTGATTCATTCATAAACAAGGCAAATATCTTGTTGTGTCCCAATTTGCCTACTTATACTATGTCCTAAAACTACGTACTCTTTTTGTGAAGAAAAAAAACTTTAGAGTATGTATAGCAAAATAGCAGGCAAGCTTTGGGACATACTACTTCGTCATAGCTGCTTCTTTAACGGACGCCCTGTTGCTTAGTTACGTGCATCCTGTCACTGCCCTTAAACTGCCCTGTCAATCATCTTGTCACAGTTAACATAATCCACATTTCGTTTAATTTGATTTTCTACCATACTGAAGAGAAATGAAGAGGAATGTTGATCTGCCAGTCGTGAGTCTTTCATGCCGAGAACTCTGCTTGTGTGTTTGAATAATGATGCATTTAAAAATCAGTGACCAAAAGTATTATTATAAAAGTTCACAATGTTGCTGCAGATGAAATATAAAGCGGATAACAATAAATAAATACTATCAGAC
>JAHKKF010381086.1:0-22458 GCA_019740295.1 Labeo calbasu | reverse complement strand
ACTTGCTCTTAAAATACTCATTTTTGATCATTTTTGATTATACAGATAAAATTAATACATCTTTCGAATCTGTAAAGACTCTGTGTTTATTTGTATGCATTCAGAATAACAACAAAACTTTGCGCTTTTGTAAAATAATACAAGTATGCTTTTTCTGCCATCTCGGTCTCTGTGAACTTGAGCGCGAAACTTCGAAACTCTGTGTATACTTGTCTTACAGACATGAAAAATAGATCTATAGAGAATGAAACATCTACTTTTAAATGAACCAATTCAAATATTCTCAGATTATGTAATCCGTATGAAACATGCATACAGGCGCATCCACTACTGTGGAGATGACGGGTCAGTGTCGCCGACTTAAGCGCTAGTTTATCAATAAATTATTAAAACATTAATGCAGTCTCCTTGCTGTTTTTCCCTGCCACATTTATAATTATTATATCTGTCAGTGCGCTGTGGCAAGCTTTTTTGTGCGCTTGAAGGCTTAGGATATCTACACAATTAAAGGCTCATTATTATGATTTATATGGTTTATTAATAAACGTGTGACTAATATTTGACCAGAAAAATCTTTAGTGGAGGGCAGTCCTAGTGTGGTGCATGCAATAAATTGTTAAATAAAGTTCTTTTTGTTTTCTTTTCGAACAAAAAGTATTCTCGTAGCTTCATAAAATTATGTTTGAACCACTGATGTCACATGGACTATTTTAATGATGTCCTTACTACCATTCTGGATACTGAACGTGGTAAGTGCGTTGCTGTCTATGAAGGGTCAAAAAGCTCTCAGATTTCATCAAAAATATCTTAATTTGTGTTCTGAAAATGAAGGTCTTACAGGTTTGGAACGACACGAGGGTGAGTAATTAATGACAGAATTCTAGTTTTTGGGTGAACTAACCCTTTAAATATTTTGCTTTTTATATCTTAATAACTTACATTTTAGTCTATTATTAAAATATATCGTACAGCTTTAGAAAACTTGGGATACAGCACACAACTCGTATGAACCACTGTTACAGTACTTTCACTTTTTCTTGACAGCTCCAGTCACCATTTACTCTTATTGCAAATGTTGCTTAATACTTAATGCTTAATACTTAATGTTCCACAGATGAATGAAAATTATACAGGTTTGGAGCCACATTAAGCTCTCTATTACTTGTGGGCAATAACGTGCACTTTAAAACAAAGTGTAACTTAGTAATAAGTGGAGAAATAAGTGTTTCTTTAGAAAGGGTCGGTGAGCTCACACACACATTCAGGATCAGCACTTGCAGCCTTTCAGCACATCTCTGCATTTTTTTTTTTTTGCACTGAAATGAAAAACTGCCCCAGGATCAGTTGAAAGGACTACGACATGTGCAGCTTATAGGGGTGGAAGGTAATTTAGAAAAGGTAGGGTGAGAAAGTCTTAAGTGAGGCAGGCAGGGATGGGGTGGCATGCAGATACTGGCATGTGAGGTTATTCGGTAAGATTTCAATGCATCTGAATGCAGCCGGACCATCGTTGCATCTGAGACCCGGTTAATTTTTATCATCGTCACTCTAATCAAAAAGCACCTCAAACTGTAAACACAGCACGGCCAACGACACTTCCCATTGGGCGAAATACAGTCGTCTCAAAAGTCTACCACAAACCTGCATGGAACGTCTGTCCTCCTGAAAACGTGAATAGATGGAATGATGGCAGGGAGAGATGAGGAGGAGAAGGAGGAGAATGGAGAAGTTGAACGAAGGGGTATGAAGATGGGTTGTGAGACACACTGAAAGGTCAAAGGGTAAAGAGATAATGCTCACACACAAATGTGTGCAGGCATTAACAAACACACACACATAAACACACACACAAAGGCCATTGTACCAAAGACCAGCATCAGATATGTGATCAATTATGGAGATTTGTAATTATACATAACTACTAAAAATCAACTTTTTACCCTCAAAATTCAAAACAAATCAAAGGGTACAACTTCATCACATATCTGATAAATCTTTCAATGTCCCAGTATAGATGCATATTAGTATCAGCACAAAAAACAAGACAAGCAAACACAGAAAACACAAACAAGTAAAACTACTGTAGCTGCATTAACTGCAGCTTATTGGAGCGTCAGGTTACACATTGTCGGATGTTTTAAGTAATGATCTGAGACCTGACACTATATATTATGCCAGCATGTGAATGTAAATTGCAGGGAAGAGTTAGTGTCCTCTAGGAAGACAGTTAAACTGGACAGTGTCGTACCTGTCCCCGGACAGGTAGGGGGAGCTATACGGCCGGAGCCCCGACAGCAAGGTGTGGTAGGAGTTGTGAAGAACCTTCTTGGTGCTACGCTGCCGTTGGAGGTGACTGAACAGTAATGTCAGTTCTCTGACCCACAAGCAAAAAATAAAAATAATAAAACATGATACAGAAACAAAACAAAAAGGAAAAAAAAAGAAGCCAAACAAACTAAAAACAAAATGGCAAATTAACCATCAAATCACTTTAAAAAGACAGGGACAATTCAGCTTCTAAAACATCAATATTTTACATTTAAGAAATGTTAAACAGAAATACAAACTTCCCTGTCATTTTAAATGAATAATTAGTCATTATTACTTCATCCAAACAAGAATGCATGTGGGATAAATATTATTAAAGGGAAAATAGAAATATATCAAAAATGTGGAACGCTTTATAAAATGAATTAAATTGTGTATCAAATCAAATCAGTTCCAAAAATGTTTTACTTTTTTTACTTATCTTTACGCACTGTAAAATGACAAATATGTACACTACCAGTCAAAAGTTTTTGAACAGTGAGATTTTTAATGTTTTTTTTAAAGAAGTCTCTTCTGCTCACCAACATGCATTTATTTAATTCAAAGTACAGCATAAATTATCAAATTTTGAAATATCTTTACTATTTAAAATAATGGTTTTCTTTTTGAATATATTTAAAATGTAATTTATTCCTGAGATTTCAAAGCTGATTTTTTAGCATAATTTAGCATCATCACATGATCATTCAGAAATCATTCTAATATTCTGATTTGCTGCTCAGAAAACATTTATTATTATTATTATTATGTTGAAAACAGTTGATTAGAATTTTTTTTAGTTTTTTTGATTTAGAGAAAGTTCAGAACAGTATTTATCTGAAATAAAAACCTCTGGTAACACTATAAAGGTCTTCATCACTTTTGATCAATTTAAACATTTTACATTTTTCAATTTACATCCTTGCTAAATTCATCAAACAATTCTGAAAAATGTACTTAACCTTTTTAAATATTGATAATAATAATAATAACAACAACAACAATAATAATAATAATAATAAATGTTCTTGAACAGCAAATCACCATTTTAGAATGATTTCTAAAGGATCATGTGACACAGAAGACTGAGAGTAATGATGCTGAAAATGTAGCTTTGATCACAGAAATAAATGTTAAAATATATTCAAATAGAAAGCAGTTATTTTAAATAGTAAAAATATTTCACAATATCACTGTTTTTGCTGTATTTCGGAATAAGTAAATTCAGGCTTTGTCAGAAGAGAATCCTTTAAAAAACATTAAAAATCTTTTGACAGGCAGTGTAGAAATCCTTAAAACAAATTTTTTGCCAAGACTTGTTAAAATACTGGCTACAATTTCTATTTCTCCACATTTTTCATCCCATATTAACTGGGACCAAAATGAAATGTCACATAACTCATGAAAACTCATCATCTTTGCTTTCAGTACATGCAAAAATTAACGTTGCAGATGAATAAAATGATAAAAGGAACTGTAAAACGATCAATTAAATCATGATTTCTGGGTCAAAGTACCACATTTAATTAAAGTGAAAGGGATTTTGAAAACATTATGTGGGTGTGTGTTTATCATGAATAAAATATTGTTTTCTCAGAAACTCGATTATAAATCAGTCTAATGCTATTTGGGATATTTTGAATCCCTTCATTTTGAAATCATGACCTCAAAACGGCAAAGCCACCTGTCAGTCATATCAGTTACACACAAGGCCAGTTCAACTTGCACAGCACAGATAAGCATCTCCGAGGAGGGCTCCGTTACAGGTCATACTTACCTGAAGGACGGCAGCATACTGTCATAGAAATACCAGGTGGCTGTGAGATATGAGTGCTGAGCATCTGTAGAGTAGAGACGCCATGCAGCCTGGGGAGACAACACGATACAGCACGGCACAAGATGACACACACGGACGTACATGTACACAACACACACACAACATACGCGTATTTGGACGTGGAAAGAGAAATCATGATTGTATTTGCAGCAGATGTGTTGCTGACTGAGCAGTTACCTGTATGAGGTTGGCAGCGGGAGTCCTCCTCTTCTCAAAGTGTTTCTGCCGGTGCTGCTCCTGCACTTTCAGAGCAAAACCTGAACCCAGGATGCCCTTATAAAAAGGACAGAGGACTATTAGATGGTTTGGGATCGGCGGGAAAAGAAATGTCACCGATCTTAAAATCGACAGCAGTACTTACAGCCGGCAGGGCAAAGAAGGACACTCCCAGCAGGGCGAAACAAGCTGCTAAAAGGCGACCTTGCCAGGTGTGTGGCGTCTTGTCACCGTAGCCGATCGTAGTGAGGGTAATCTGGGTAAAAACAGTAGAGGTATAAATAACAAGACGCTGTTTCCACCTAACTTTACAATTTTAAAATCAAAAAACATATTTAAGGTTAACCAGTTTGGTCAGTCAAATGCATTGCCAGGCTAGGAAAATCAACAACAACAATAATATAGTTCCCTGGTAAAAATTAACACTCATTTGCTGAATAAGGTTTACAGCTCAAGGCAATGGAAGTAATGAAAAACTAAAATGAAAAATATCTTTTATCAACGGACGAATAAAATAAATAATAAATAAAAAGGAATAAATATAAATAAAACTTAAACAATAAATCTAAATAAAACTTAGTAATAATAATACTTAATAAAATACATTTAAAATGAATGACTCCAAAACTAACTCAAAAATAATAAAACAACAGCTTTTTATAAACAGTAGAACCTAAAAGAACCTAAAAGGTTGTAAAACCTTTACAACCTGCCTTGAGCATTAGCTAACATGAGAACTTTGACCATGTCAACTTATTAATTTAGACTAAAATTGAAACATTAAAAACTGTAAATTAACATTTATGAAACAAATGAAAATTAAAATATGAATAAAAGAATGTAAAACTGTAATACCCCCGACTTGAGGCCCCACTATGTGCGTGTAGGCGTGATGCTTCTAAAAATCATTTCTAACTCAGCAGATTCACAATATTATTCAGCAATCGGTCTATTAGAGGCAGAATTATAATCCCAGTAGAAATCAAACAAAATAGCCGCAACATCAATTCCCACAAAGCTATTCTGAGCCAGGGAACTGACTGAAAGAACAAGTCTGACAGCACTGACACGGGTCATTAGTTGAGTCGAGGACAGTACTTACTGTTCCCCACCAGAGGGAGTCAGCATAAGTGGAAAACTCTTGGTTGTCCTCCTTCTCAGCCAAATAGACCAAGAACGAAGCAAAGATCAGTACAAGGAAGCCAATGTACCAGGCTGTGATCAGCTCCTAAAACAGAGAGAAAAGATTTGAAAAAGTGGACAATGGAAAGCTATGAAAAGAGGATTTCAGAAAATCTTACAACGCTTAATTCAGGGGTGTCCAAACTCTGTCCTGGAGGGCTGGTGTCCTGCAGAGTTTAGCTCCAACTTGCCTCAACACACCTGGCTGGAAGATCCAAGTAAGCCTAGTAAGAGCTTGATTAGCTGGTTCAGGTGTGTTTAATTGGCAATGAAGCTAAAATCTACAGGACACCAGCCCTCCAGGAGCAGGACCGGACACTGCTGACTTAATTGGAGAATTTTATACTGTATTGTAATATGTTTATATTTTATAAGTTAAAAGCATGGTTTAAACAAATGTGACATAATATTGAAGCAAACATCTTGTGATGGATTAGCATGTGTACTGTCACCTTGCTGTGAGCGTACACCACAGAGCCCAGTAGCTTCCAGGTTCCTCCCCGGCGGTCCATGCGAACCATGCGCAAGATCTGCAGAAAACGCATGCTGCGCAGAGCAGATGTGGCGAAGATGTTTCCCTGTGTGCCCGCTGCTATCACTGCCAGCGACGCCACAAAGACAATGAAGTCTACAAAATGAGAAAAACACAGATGACAAGAACAGAAGGAGAACAAAGAAAAAAGGATATTTAAATGCATATATTTACAAGGTATTTAAACACATCTTATTCCACTAATATGGGAGAGCAAACACAATCATTTTTTGAAGGGGCACCGCTTTTTTTGTAAGACATCTTGATCTATGTTTATTTTGCAATGGGTTGAAATCTCAACTTATTGTACACTGATATTAGATATTAAAGTAATCAAACGTTACAGAAGATTTCGGTAGGACTTTAGGGACTTTACTAATTTAGGGACCAATTCTCACTATTGACTAGTTTGCTTATTAGCATGCATGTTACTACACTGTAAAAAATGAGCATGATTTGAGTGGTAAAAGACTGTAAAATGCTACAGTAAAAAACTCTTAACTGGTTAACGGTAAGTTCCCTTACTATATACTGTGAAAAACTCTAATGGACATTTTATTTCATTTTTAATTTACAGTGAAAAAATGTAAATAGACATTCCCAGAATTCCCTGTGTTACATTTCACATTTGATGTGTTTTCATTGAAATAATTATGTTTCTTCTTAGTTTTTTCTGACCAGTTGTGTTCATTAGGGTTGTATGTTGCATCTAATGTTTATTGCATTATTTCAGAATTTTTATTACGTTTATTGCATTATTTCAGTATCATATTCAGTATGTGTTACCATAATGCTGTTTAGACATTGTGCACTTTCTTTAAATATTAGTATTATATATAATTCTATAAATATTAGTATACTTAAATTTCTATATACTTTCTATAAACATTAGTAATATTAGTGCTTGTGATGAGCTTTGGTTCATCTTGTGACTTTCTCATCATCACCTATATTAAGATTATTTCAGTTAAAAAAATATGTTTTTTAAATGTTTTTTTATTTAAATCCATAAAACCTTAAATGTTGCTACCATTTTTTTTTTATGGTAAAATTTTGGCAACCACATCTGCCATTTTTTTAACTGTAAATGTTATAGATTTTGTATGTTTTATTTTTGCATTTGCATTTTTTATTAGTATTTATAATGCACATATTCTGCATGAACATATTCTGCATCCTTAATCCTACCTAATACCAAAGTTTAACAACTACCTAACTATTAATAAGCAGCAAATCAGGAGTTTTTTTAAGCAGAAGTGGTAGTAACTGGTTTGTTATTAGCGAGAACTGGACCTTAAAATAAAGCGAGACCAAGATTTCTGCTTTATAAAAATCCTTTTCTTTGTGAAATATCAAAGTATCCTGAAGAAAAAAAGTCTTACAGTTTACACAAAAATATTAAGCAGCCCATCTTTTGTTAACATTGAAAAGAAATGTTTCCTGAGCACCAGATCAGCATGTTAGAATGTTTTCTGAAGGATCATGTGACACTGAAGACTGGAATAATGAGTGCTGAAAATTCAGCTTTGCCATCACAGGAATAAAAGTTTAAACACATTAATAAATATTTATACAGTTTTACTGTCTTTTTGTTCAAATAAATGCAGCTTTGGTGGGTATTAAATACTTTTTTAACATATTGAACAGTAGTATACTTTTGTTGTATATACATAAAAAAATCTTTGACCTTTAAGTAATAATTCTCTTTGTGTTCCAGAGTAAATAAAAGCTATATATCTCGTTTAAGATGCTTGTGTGTAGACAATGACAAAATATTTGGGAGAAACCTGACTGGACTGACTAAATTTAGACATGTGAATGGCTTTTTCTGCCACAGATCTTTATATAAACACCGTTTGTTCCCCCTCACTTTAAATAGACATGGTGCTTCTGATCTCAGACTCTAAGTCTTACCTATGACGCAGAAGGGCTTTCTGGCGAACCGTAGCCGACCCTGCCATCCTCTGTACCGACAGCAGCATCCGGCTGCCCAGATCCTCACAAAGTACTCCAGCCCAAAAACCACGATCATCACAAACTCCTACAAGTCAAACAACATGAAATCATGTTAAAATCAATCCTCCTAATAATGTACCTTAAATACGGCAATAAATGTATCCAAATAGCAATAAAAAAATGATGACTGATGTTCTGCCAGTAATCAATAAATATAAAAATACACTGTAAAGACTAAAGTACTAGACTGGCTCTAATTCATAAAAACTAAAAAGTCATCATTTACGCTAAATCATACGACGGCTTCTCTTCCTGTTGAAGATGCCACAGACGGCTTGGATTCACAGAGGCCTGCGCTAAATGCTTGTATTGATTACAGATCCTGTAGTGGCACCCGCGCTCTCAATGTGAACAAACACATTACAGACTGAGTGTACAGTCAATACCAGATCCTGCATGACAGACAACGCAGCCCTTTCCTGAATTAGACCATTAAATGGAAAAAAATTCGGTGTGAGAGGGAAAGCACTTCATACTGAATGAGTGATTATAGAATTGCAGCTGAGATTATTGGATGGAGTTGGCTACTTCTTGCATACTCGACAACACCTGAATCCTGCCGTGTGCTTACACTGCCATTTCCCAGAGCAAAGATCCCAGCGGAAAACAAAATGCACACTTAACGCAGCCACAGGGAGACATGAGACAGTACAAGAATGCTTACCGTGTGCCAATCAGATGAGAAATGAATCCGGCCTGAGATGCTGCTAAAACGGTAATGAAAATAAGGCCTAATAATTTGCAAAATGTGTTTCCTTGCAGTTATAAACTGAGCAAACGCTCCCCTCATGTGTTATAATGAAGGTGTATACAGAACACTGATTATAGTTTATCATACTAAATAAAGTTCGCAATCCCTCCAGATGGACGGCACGCAGAACGTGCTTTAGCAAAAAGTCTTATAATGAATTAATAATAATTTGTAGTTACAAAACTTTCTACTGCGTATGTTTATGCTTACGAAGGATTTCAGAACAATACCGGCTGGACTAATAAGATAAACTTCTTAGTAACACAATAGACAGCAAAACAGGCTTGCATACACGGCACATTTGATCCATACTGCTGGCAAACAGAAAAAAGGCCCAATTCACCCTTTTTTGAAGACACACCTCCAAAAACACCTCAAAAAAGATATACAGACTGCGATTGGATGAACTAACGGACACAGAGAAAGCCCTGTGCGATTAATTATTCAGATGATGTGCTATTATGAATGTATTTAGAGACGGCGCAGACAATGCCGTTTAGTGAAGATACTTAGACAGATCAGATATTCTGTGGCTGCCAACTCTTTTCTTTAAACTACATTTTTGGATACAAAACACGGGAAGGAAGTCAAACCATTTGCTCTACAGGTAAGAGAGAGTCAGTGGATTCATTTGAATGCAGTTCAATAGATATGAAACAACGTATGCTGTGTCAGACTTAAAGCTGTCTGGAGATGAGGGATGAGGTTGATTTAATCAATAATTAAGGAAAAAACAAACAATTTTCCATTTCTACTTTTGTGATTGATCGATTTATTTTTTTAAATATTTGTGTTACACTTGTGTAGCTAAAGGAATAGTTCACCCAAAAACTGAAAATTCTGTCATCATTTACTCACCCTCATGTCGTTTCAAAATGGTAGCCATTTTTTTTTTTCATACAGTGGAGGTTAATTACTACAGTCAACTGTTTGGTCACCCACATTCTTCTAATCATCATCTTTTGTGCTCAGCACAAAAGAGCGAAATTCATCATACAGGAGAACAATTTTGGATGACACAATGGTGAGTAAATAAAGACAGAAATTACATTTTTTAATGAACCATGAAATTTTCAGTAGATTTCAGTATTTAAAGTCTGTGTAATGGCAATTCAGAGAATTGTTTCTAAACACATTATAAATGTTAGAAATGTATTGCTGAAAACACGTTACAAAGACTGAACTATATAGTACTGAATTGTGGAATTAGATCATTAAACCATTAAGTTTTTCATCATTTTTGTGTTCAGGATATTTTGGGCAGGCCTGAAATCGTCTCGATGACACACTGGAGCCACTGAGCATGGCCTCTCCCCTAACACTATAGACCAATTTGGCGTTTGCAAACAGTGATTGTGTTTTTTTTGTGGGCAGAGTTAATCTGGTGGCAGTCTATGGAGGCAATGGAATAAAAAAAATAAAAAAGGAAAATATAAGTTTATATTTCAAAATTTAACTTTATTCTCACAATTCCAAGATTATATCTCACAATTATGATAAGAAGAACCAACTTGTCATTTTCTCTTTTCCCCTTGGCTCAGAATCAGTTCATATTAGTTTATATCGCACATATCTGTTTTTTTCCCCTTCAGAATTGACAAACTTGCTATTGTTGAGTTAAATTGAGTTATAAAGTCCGAACTAGGAAATGCAAACTTGCATTTGTGAGAAATAGTCAGAACTGTGAGATAAAATAGGTAAATGTTATGTAAAACGTTATAGGTTGAAGTAGTATTTCATGCTGTAAATATGTGAATATTCTATAGACAAATTGTTTAAATCAAATTTATGCTTTAAAAGTAGAGTAATTGTAGAAGGTTTCATCCATTAGTCTGTTTAAACCTCTACATTTACCTTAAAATGGCATCTTTGATGGCAGTATTCTATAAAACTCATTTGCATTCTGATTCTGACATTCAAAGACTCAAGACATTTTATATCTTATTTCGTGGAGAGTAGAGAATTCTGCTTATTTTTAAAAGATTTTGATCACTTTTTTTATTTACTTGACGCTTTTTGATCATTCAAATTTGGCTGGGTGGTTAATAACACATCCGGTGTGACAAACTCAACACAAATGTAATATTGTTTACACAGACTTTAAATATGGTAAAATGTGTTAAATAGAGCAACATGCAAAGTGGCTGAATCTGGATCTAGATGTTGGAATTACACCATATAGGTACAAAAAAAAGTCTGGCCATTCAAAATTAGCTGTGCATTCTGAAAAAGTACTTAACTTATGAATTGCTAATTGTAGTAGATGTTTTATCAGCATCAATTTTTTAGATATTCTTAAATGCATGAAACAGGCTTAACTTTTTTTCCTGTCTGCCACATTTGATATCATCGCTAAGGAAAGCTGCTAGCAAAGGGTTTGCGACTATGCATGTTCTTGTGGTGTCATGAACCAATCAGCATTGTTATTATATAATTTTCCTTAAGAGTGATTAGTATTATTAGGCTGTTTAAAGGGATAGTTCACCTAAAAATGAAAAGTTTGTCATTAATTACTCACCCTCATGTCGTTCCAAACCCATTAGACCTTTGTTCTTCTTCAGACCACAAATTAAGATATTTTTTATTAAATCTGAGAGCCTGCATAGACAGCAACACAACTGACATGTGCAAGGCCCACAAAGCAAGTAAGAGTATCATTAAAATACGTCTGAATGCCGGCTTCTCCACCACCAGCATCACACGCATATGTTGTGGTATTTTTATTTTCTCTGCACACAAAGTATTCTCGTAGCTTCATAAAATTCCATTGAATCACTAATTTTAATTTAGACTATTTTAACGATGTCCTTACTACCTTTCTGGGCCTTGAACGTGGTAGTTACATCACTGTCTACACAGGGTCAGAAAGCTCTCGGATTTCATCAAAAATATCTTCATTTGTGTTCCGAAGAAGAACGAAGGTCTTATGGTTTTGAAACGACATGAGGGTGAGAAATGAATGACAGAAGTTTTGTTTTAGGGTGAACTATCTCTTTAAGATATAGTTTGTGTCATTTTAACCCCTTACCAGGATGAAGAGCCCCTCGTTGGCAAATTTATGATGGTCTGGGATGGTGGAGAAAACAGAAAGCACCAGACAGCTGAACACTAGGAGAAAACTGAAACACAAACAAACACACACAAACTAACAGATCAAAATACAATACAAAACTGAGATGAGTGTTTTATTTTGTTTTCATCAAGTAATACTTTATCATGTAAAACACAGTTAAAGTAATGCAGATTTTATCATTATTCTTTTTTAATCTATACCCTATGTAACACAGCAAAAATAAAACTAAACAACTCAACAAACAAAAACACAAATATCACAGCAACACAGCAAAGACTGACCAAAAACAAACATGTGTTCTACACATACTGATGAATATTGGCCTTCAGCTCGCCATGGAACCCCATAATCCAAGTTGGCATTCGGCTCATACACACAGATGCTCTCAATCACTGCTGTCACAGACCCCGCTTGGAAAGCCCAGCATGCCCACTCAAAATGGAGTGGATAAAAGCAGAGATTACAGCCCCACTTCCTGCCATTTCTCGGGAGCGCTCAGACTCTTTTGGGAAAAGGGGCCTTTTCGCAAGAACTGGGGCTCCCGGACGGCTCCAGGTGCTCCCAGCTGAAGCTTCGGAAAATGAAAGCTGGATTCGCCCCGTGGTTCTCAGAGAAGCTCTTGGAGTCCGATTGGCTCTGCGCAAGCAGCTGCTGCTGGGGACGATGCCAAACCGGACACATCTGGCCCGCTCGCTCACACGGCCCTCGCTCATACTCATACCCGCTCTCAGTTTTGCAAACTAACTGTACGAGGAGAGAATGACACTGTTCAGCTGTGTTCTTGGGTGCAATGTGACGGTTAGGAGCAACAGCAAGAAGATTCAAATAGTCACAACAAAAGAACCTTGTTGCCTAATGAGACCCATAAGGACATTTGAAATACAACTCCTGGGGCTTTTTTCAAAATCAATTATTGATAAAAACTGTAAGATGCTAATAGCACAAACTCTAAGGAACGAAGAGCGTTACGAGACTGACAGATCCTAATGAGCCACTGTACACCGATTCGCTCAGAAAGGAGGAAGGAGACAGAGAAAGGCAGACAGCCAGTTAACGTCTACATCAAAACATAGTAGCCTTCTGTTAGACGACCATCACCTGACATCAGAAAAGGCTGTAAACGCTTAAAGAAGGCAAAAGATAATAATACACCTTCTAAAGTTGACCATGTTGACCAAGACAATAAAAAACCCTCAGTAAGGATGCCACGGATACCTTCGTGTTTTGGATGGAAAAAAGCAGCAGAAAACTAATTTATTTTGGAAATCACGGGAGAGTGGAAACACCTGTTGTTTAAAGCAAACAAACAGGATTAATAATACATGGATTTTAGTGCTAATTTAACACGCACAAACACTTTTCAATCGTATTTAATGGACTTGGTTTCTGGAGGCATTTTCCAAAGTTTTACGTTTGAACAATTTCTGAAAGGTTGAAATTTTGCCCATTTGGAGTGCAAGAAAAGAACTTTGACTTTAAGCAAACAAGATCAACAATTAAACAAATAAAAATGTCAGTTTTTTTTACTAAATACAGAGAGATATATATATAGAAGGTGATATATATATATATATATATATATAGGGTCTAATAAAAATATATATCAAAGATTATGGGAACTATTAGGGTATTGATCTCAAGTCAATTAGTTTTTAACATGCTCCTCAAACATTCTTTATGCATAAATAATAATTTTGGAAAACCTTAGAAGACTAAAAGGTCACTTCATCCCTGAACCGTTTTTGCTGAGTGTGACTCATTACTGCCAAACTAATGTACTGTAGGTAAAATGATCCCTCATAAAACAACAGACTGAAAAAAAGGCCAAAAGCACTGAAAGCCAAGGACCAGTTTCCCAGTCCTGAATCATCAACAATCCGACTGGATGGCCAGAGGAGGAAAATGCCCAGAAACTGCTTAGCTTCCCCCCAATAGGTTTCCATCAAAAAACGATGAACGCAGTAAAAAAATAGATACATTAGAGCATGCAAAGACCATGTGCGGCTAGCATTTCAGCTGAGAAGCAACTTTTGAACCCAACCTCCAAGCCCAAAGTCAATCTGGGAAAAGCAGAAATCAAATACTCAACTCAGCAGAAATGACAGTCTCGTGAGGTGAAAACAATGCAGTGCAACGTGTGTTTGTATTTCCTGGTAAGCACATGATTTTGCTGTAAATCATGTCGATACCTTCCTCTGATGGTATGCCTGTGCTGACAATTGGTCCAGGTTGAATTTTACACTGGGATAAAAAATACTCAAAATATTTTTGACTTAGAAATTACTATTAAATTTCACAAATTATTACAAAGAAATGGCAAAATACACATTGAGCTTAACCTTTTAACTGTCACCGTCCCCCAGGTGGGACGCCTAAGTTTACTTCACTATATTACAAATAAATCCTAATCTAATCATGACAAACTATACATCGTTTTGGAAAAAAAAAAGGAAAATTTTTTTGAGCTCTCATTAAATGGAATATATATGCATAATAATTCAAATATATTTGCATAAATGCCAGATACGCTACCAGTCAAAAGTATTTGAACAGTAAGATTTTTCATGTTTTTTAAAGAAGTCTCTTCTGCTCACCAAGCCTGCATTTATTTGATCCAAAGTACAGTAAAAACGGTAAAAATGTGAAATATCTTTACTATTTAATATAACTGTTTTTATTTGAATATATTTTAAAATGCAATTTATTCCTGTTATCAAAGCTGAATTTTTAGCATCATCACTCCAGTCACCTTTAGAAAACATTCTAATGTACTGGAAATATTTTATTATTATTATTACTATTACTATTATTATTAATATTTAAAAAAGTTTTTTTCAAGATTTTTTTGATGAATACAAAGATCCAGAGATAAGCATTTATCTGAAATAAACTGATCAAAAGTGACGATAAAGACATTTATAATGTTACATAAGATTTCTGTTTCAGATAAATGCTGTTCTTCTGAATTCTTTCTATTCATCAAAGAAACCTGAAAAAAATTCTACTCAGGTGTTTTCAACATAATAATAATAATAATAATAATAATAAATGTTTTTTGAGCAGCAAATCAGAATATTAAAATGATTTCATGTGACTGGAGTAATGATGCTAAAAATTCAGCTTTGAAATCCCAGGAATAAATTACATTAAAATATATTCAAATAGAAAACAGTTACTTTAAATAGTCAAAATATTTCACATTTTTACTGTTTTGCTGTACTTTAGATCAAATAAATGCAGGCTTGCTGAGCAGAAGAGACTTCTTTAAAAAAAAAAACATCAAAAATCTTTTGACTGGAAGTGTATATGGAATAGTAGCATTCATAAATGCAACAAAATATCTAATTAAATACAGAAAATAAGAATTAGAAAAAACAAGTTTAATATCTTATTACTATTAGTATTAGTATTAGTATTAGTATTAGCAGTATGGGAGCTTGAGAACATTTAAGGAGTTCACTATTTTTTATTTAGCTGAAAAAATATTTAAGAGAAGAAATATCATCATTAGAAATTCTTAACACAGAGTCCAAAAAATCCATCCAAGAAAACATAAATCATAGGTAAATCTAAGAAGGTTATATACCTTTTTAAGTATCATCTTTTCTAGTTTTTTTAATTGAATATGGGTTATGAAATAATTGTTGCAATAACGCAGCATGACCTGTTCCTCTTTTCATATTCTCTGCTATACATTAAGATGAAGTATGCTGTAATGGACCCTGCTGTGGTCCTCATTAGGCTAAGTCTTAGGCTAAATTCATCACTTGGACTGTTAATATGCCATAAAAGCCACAGCGAGATGAAAGCACGAGGACACAGATATGGGCCATGTGGGTAAACAGAGGGGATGATGAATAGTGAGGGCTTTACACATTGCTGAGCTGGACTCTGTAGACTGCACACCACAAAACATCTGCGCATAACGCCAGAGTCTCTGACCCTAATTCAATCACACCAGGCTGATGGACCAGGTATCAGTTACACAACGAGAGAGATAAACACTAAGCTACGGTAATGGTGGAAGAAGGATAAATGTTTGGAAATGGAAAAAGCGAAAGGTGTCATGTGATTTCTTCATGAATAATATGTAGATGTGTTAAAAAGCTAGAAAACAAATAGTATAGCAAAGAAGAGAAAAAGATTGTACCTCTAAGCAGAGGACAAAGGTGGCAGCAGTGGAAAGCTCTATAAATATCCACGTGCCTTGAATTGTGACAGCCTGCAAATTTGTCCAGTACACACAACCACATTGTTAATGCTGCGAGGTGTCTGTGGGGAATATAAGAAAAGGAAAGAAAGGCTGAAGACGCAAAAAAAGATGAATGCCTTGATACTGTACAAGGCTTTATATAGTGCAATTACGTGTGTATGGTAACCTGAACAAAAGAGAGAACATCTAAACATCTGTTCAAGTCACTGTAAAAAATGATTACCTCAAGCAAATACTGATGAAATACCAACAATTTCCTTCAATACTGTAGTCGTTTTGGCTTACTTGGTAATGTGAAATCCTAACAATATACAGCTTTCAGGCAGAATGAATTTTAAACGGCATACCAGTACAAGTGCCTAAGCAATGTCAGCGTCAGTGAATTAAGAGGAGAACCCTGTTAACTACATACATGTCCGACTAATGGTTGAAGGACTTTCAGAACTATTAATAAAACACAAATAATTCTGTAACTTGGCAAAAAAACCAACTGTAAAGGGCCATTAACAGAAGCCAGAGATGCTGAAGACAAACACAAAAAGGAGAAAATGCTGTAGCAGGCAGATCAAGCTCACTGTTGACGGCACGCAAAATATAGGAAGCAAATTCTAAACACTGAACTGGGGTTGGGGGTTTATATAAATGCATCTCTGAGGGAAACTGACTGTGTTTTCGGAAAAGTTTAGATGGTATTTTGTTTTCATCTTACTTCCGTATAATCCTTACTGATGTAGTAAAAGTGCAGCGCTGCTTTGTTTACAGCAGTAACTGAGAAAATGCTGTATTGCTGCTGTTTCATAAGCGCCACCTGCTGTCAGGGAGTGAATTTGCATCTCATTCAGCCCATCTGCTGTTTAGTGTAGATATGTTTAATGCAGTATCGTTTTACAAAGCTAAAGTCAGACCATTCTGTTCTTGCTTTTTAAATGTGAAATTATACAATCTAATTTACATCAAAAACTCATGCTACATCTACACTGTAAAAAATGACGTAAATTTAACAGTAAAAGACTGTAAAAATGCTTCAGTAAAATCCTGTTAAATGGTTAACCATAAATTCCCCTTTTATATATGGTGAAAAACTGTTACTGTAATTTTATGGTAGTATACCGTTTTTCAAAGTAAAAATGAACAGCAGATTTACAGTGAATAACCGTAAATTAACATTTCCAGAATTTAATGTTTTTTTTTGTATAAATAAATGTTTATTGCATTATTTCAGTTTCATGTGTGTTACCATGATGGTGTGTAGTGTTTGCGTGAATGACACTGCACCTTCTATATTTATGTTAGTATTTAAAAGCTGCTTGTGATGGGCTTTGGTTCATCATGTGACTTTCTCATCACCACCTGCTATTGGTGGTTATCAGTGTATTACAAAGGTACAAAACAGATTTCTGTATTTCCATATGTTGGTTAACATTACATCAGTTAATGAAATTACAGTATTTCAATGTAAATTTAAGTTCAACCGTAAAACCTAAAACGTTGCTACCATATATTTACTGTAAAATTCAGCCAACCGTACACTGTAAAAAAAAAATCTGTAAAATTTACGGTACAAAAAAAGGCAGCTGTGGTTGCCAGAATAAGGTAGCAACGTTTTATGTTTTACAGGTATTTACAGGTAAATACTATAATTTCATTACTGATATAATGTTAAGTTGCCGCTGATAGTCTTGTGGGCAGCGCACCAACATACAGTGCCGTTGTGCTACAGGCATACCGTGTTCAAATCCCGACTCGAGGACTTTTTCCAATCCTGCCCCATCTCTCTCTCCCACTTTGCTTCCTGTCACCTCTAATCTGTCCTGTCATAATAAAGGCAAATGCCAAAAAAATAAATCTTAATAAAAAAAAACTGATATAATGTTAATGTACCAACCTGCTGAAGCACTGAAATCTGTTTTGTACCTTTGTAATACACTGATAACCACCAAAAGCAGGTGGTGATGAGAAAGTCACATGATGAACCAAAGCTCATCACAAATAGCTTTTAAATATTAACATATATGGAAGGTGCACAGTGTCATTCACATGAAATTGAAATAATGCAAAAAAAATAATTTAACAACACTAGATGTAACATACAACCCTAATGTACAAAACTGCTAAGAAAATGATTTTAAAAAACAAAACAAAACATTACATTTAAAAAAATGTAACAGGGAAATTTGGGAATGTCAATTTACGGTTATTTACTGTTTTTTATGGTCTTTTACTGTTAACCATTAAACTGTTTTTTACTGTAGCATTTTTACAGTTTTTTACCATTAAATTCACTGTTATTTTTTTACAGTGTAACTGCCATTTTTTACCGTAAATTTTACAGATTTTTTTTTTTTTTTACAGTGTAGCATGAATCGTGATTAAAATGCAGTGGTTCTGCAACTGTGTCATGCATTCTGATTCATATAAAGGGAATATAACGCAATAAAAAACGCAATGAACTGTGAAACAGCCAGAATCCTAAAAACGTGATACAGATTTTTGGTCAAACCGCCACTTTCAGGAATGCAATCAATCACAGCTTTTCTGTAACAATGAATTCCGTAACTGTGATTTTGAATGGATTTTTCAAATAGGACTACTAGAAAAAAACTGAATTTGCGGTTCAGTCCCACTCAACTCTTCCCAGCATGCACTAGGGCAATACGGCGAATAATTAATACAGTTGCACTGTTTGAACATCTCCCACGACCCCTATATAGGACAAGTGGTCTGTAGAATGAATGGACAGACTGATGTTTCACCTTTTCCTGGTTTATATACATTGTTATTGGGTATATTATTATGCTTTTGCCTGCATATCACACTTTGGATGGAATAACAATTTATAGTAAATATATAGTTCCATAATAAAGTTAATCTAACCTAACCTAAATATTAATTTACCTAAAATTATTAAAGGGGACATCAGATGCAAAACACACTTTTACATGGTGTTTGCATATAAATGCGTCTTAGCAGTGTGTGGACACAACTATCCTACAATGATAAAAATCCATTCACTTCTTTTTTTATCCCCCCAAAAACCTAAACAGTCTCAATTATCAAGCCGTTTTGTTTTTCTGAGCAGTATGATGTCATACTGCTCAGGTCTCTCCCACGACCGCTGACGGACTGTCCTGTATTAGCGTATTCCCACCCTCAGCCAATTGTACGCTGTCCGCACTGTTGCCAAGTCTGTGGTTTTCCCACAGAATTGGGCTACTTTAACACTGTTGCTGCAGGTTGTTTCTGATGTCCGCGGGTGGAAGCGACCCCAGTATACGTCATATTTAGCCCTGAAATACAGATTTACCAGGGGAACCCAGACAAAAAAACGAGTATTTTATCCGGAGCACGGATAAAAAAATTTTTTTTAAAAGATCTTTTTTTTTGGCATTTTTTGCCTTTATTGTAACAGGACAGATCAGAGTTGACAGGAAATGAAGTGGGAGAGAGAGGGGGAGTGGGATCTTTTTTTTCCAGGGAGGGGGCTTTATTTTTCAAAATTAACTAATATTGCAAAATAATGGTATTACTGCACAAATATGGTGGGTCTTCACAGAACTGAAAATTAAAAATACAACTGTTCAAGTGAGGGGAAACATCTTGTTTAAGCATAAATAAACACAAGGCACAGGTTTGGCAAAACAAGCTCTGCTGGGAAACACTGTGTAAAACCAAACAATCCATCCATAACGCAAATCTGTTATCCGCTGTCTAGAGAGCTGCCTGCTAAGTTCATAATAATTCATTTAATTGTAAAGTGGAATTGGAAGTCAGTGTTTATTACACTGTACACAGTTATGAAAGATGTCAAAAAGAAGAAGCAGGAGCAGACAACACAACACAACGGGAAGTACAACACTACCATAGCTGCAACCAGTCTGGAAAGCATAAATCCTGAATGTCAGCAAACTAGGGTTAACACTGATACCCATCATACAACAGAAATATTATCAGTGAAAATGAGCACAGACACTTCCCAGAAGAAAACACAGGCTCCAGCTACTGCATGGGGAATGAGCTTATTATGAGGTCATTATGAGGTCATTTAAATGTTTTTAAAAGCACACTTCACATCTGGAAAGGAAACGCTATTGCTCAAGTCCCCAAAGTTGTTTAGTTCAAGTTTATGTTTTGCTTGACTTAAAGGAATAGTTAAACCAAAAAATGGATTAATTGTCATTATTTACTCAACCTCACGTCATTCCAAAACTGTATCAGGAACACAAAAGTGACTTTTTTTCATTACCAAACAATCTAAGATCATAGTAAGCGTGGCACGTCAAGTCCAAAAAGGACAAAAAACACATGAAAGAACTAAACAACACATTTAACAACATATGACAGCTTTCTATGAAATCCTGTGACTTTTTATCTAACAATTCAGACTTTGTTTCTTGCAATTCTGATAAATAAAGAACTGTGAGATATAAACACAAAATTCTAACTTTTTTTGTTTACATCTCACAATTCTGACTTTTTTCCTCAGAATTCTGAATATGCCATAATTTTGTGAGTTTCTTTCTCGAAATTCTGTCCAAAGATATAAAAGAAAAGTCAGAATTGTAAGATAAAAGTCGCAAATACCTTTTTTTTTAATATTCAGAAGCAGAAGCAGGCTTCCATACCTTTGTGTGAGGAACAAACCAGAAAAGTGGTTATTCACCTTTGCTGAGGCTCGCACCCCGACTACTATTATGACACTTTTATGCTGTTGTAGTGTTTTTTACTGCATATTCAGCTGTGAGAGTAGCCTTTATTAAAGTGTCTTTATGTAACTGGTGGATCATAAATTACTTCATTTTAATCAGATCACTGATATACTGTTGTGCCAACTGCAAATGGCATCTATCAGTGTGTCTCCACTATTCATTCATGTCACACATCCGTTCACTAACACACACACACACAGTGGCCTTCTGAACACACTCTGCTATCTGGAAAGTCTCATTCACGCTATAGTTTGAAAGGGCACAATCACAGGCCACTGAGTCGCAGTATTGTGAGTGGGATATATGCTGAGCTTGCTGAGTGGAAAAGCAGAAGAGCAGTGAGAGATGTTAATTGGACGGCAGAAGGATGATGAGAGGCTTGACATTTACAGACAATACTGTTACCATGAGCAGACAATTAGAGAATCCTCTCCAGATCCTGAACAAACAGGATGTCACACACAAAAACGTATAACCTTCCGTGTTACCATATCTGCAATTTTATATTGAAAAATAATATATTTTCGATATATACAGTTGAGGTCATAAGTTTGCATACACCTTACAGAATCTGCTAAATGTTAATTATTTCACCAAAATAAGAGGGATCATACAAAATGTGTTATTTTTTTTTCTTTAGTACTGACCTGAATAAGATATTTCATATAAAAGACGTTTACATGTAGTCCACTAGAGAATAGTTGAATTTGTAAAAATGACCCTGTTCAAAAGTTTACATATACTTGATTCTTAATACTGTGTTGTTACCTGAATCCACAGATGTGTTTTTGTATAGGGATAGTTGTTCATGAGTCCCTTGTTTGTCCTGGACAGTTAAACTGCCTGCTGTTCTTCAGAAAAATCCTTCAGGTCTCACAAATTCTTTGGTTTTTCAGCATTTCTGTGTATGTAAACCCTTTCCAACAATGACTGTATGATTTTCAGATCCATCTTTTCACACTAAGGACAAGTGAGGGACTCATATGGAACTATTACAGAAGATTCAAATGCTCACTGATGCTCCAGAAGAAAACACGATACATTAAGAGCCAGGGGGTGAAAACTTTTGAACAGAATGAAGATGTGTACATTTTTCTTATTTTGCCTAAAAATCATATTTTTTCATTTAGTACTGCCATTCAGAAGCTACAGATACTTACATGTTATCCAGAAGACAGAAAGTTAAATTTACCTTGATCTTCAAATTCAAAAAGTTTTCACCCCCTGGCTCATGTTTCCTTTTGGAGCATCAGTGAGTGTTTGAACCTTCTGTAATAGTTGCATACGAGTCCCTCAGTTGTCCTCAGTGTGAAAAGGTGGATCTCAAAATCATACAGTCATTGTTGGAAAGGGTTCAAATACACAAAAACGCTGAAAAACCAAAGAACTTGTGATTTCTCTGAAGAACAGCAGGCAGTTTAACTGTTCAGGAAAAACAAGGGACTCGTAAACAACTATCATTAAACCAAAAAAAAAAAAAAAAACCCACACACACAGCTGTGGATCATTCAGGTAACAACACAGTATTTAAGTATCAAGTGTATGTAAACTTTTGAATGGGGTCATTTTTATAAATCCATCTATTTTCTTTTGTAAACATCTTTTATGTAAAATGTCTTACTCAG
>JAHKKF010381040.1:0-10250 GCA_019740295.1 Labeo calbasu | reverse complement strand
AACTTTTCCTTTAAGTGTAATAAAATGCAACTTATTCTATACGAGGGCAAATGCGCACACTAGAAAGAATCTCTTACCCAGTGGCTTTGTCCTCGTTGTTTGTCATTGGACTCTCCAACAATCTCCTCCCATACTATCGCAGTACGATCAAAAGAGCAGGATGCCAACACCTGTCCAAACTCTGGATGGGCCCAGGTCACTCTCCAAACTGAGCCACTGTGAGTCTACAAAACACAAGTTTGTCATCAAATTACAGCCAAAAACCCAATACAACTCATAAGAATGATCAATACTGCGAGTCTACACCAATTAATGACAGCCAAAATCAACCCAGTAAACTATCTGAATGACAGAACTACATTTTGAGATGGACTACATGTTGAAACTACATGTTGAAACTTCTTTTTTCCCCCCCACGATGTACAGAATGTGTCTGTTTAGCGAAAATTTAGGAAAATCTTGCAGTGATATGGCAGCTGTTCTCAACCTTTATGACCCAAAGGCCCCACACTGTCCTTCAACACAATATTTCAAAGGACCCTTCCATATTAAATAATTGATTTCAGTACAGCTGTAATTATGCCATAGCTACTTGTTTTCAAATTTTATTAGCAGAAACTGACAGCATTGATATATTCAATTAATACAATTTGTTTTGTGACTCCAAAACTTTCACGAAATAAAAACTTTTCAATAAAAGGTATAGTTAAGGGGGGGTGGAAGAAATGTGATTTCAATGTTGATTTTGTGTGTTTAATGTAGCATTTTAATTTAGACAACAAATACATTACTTTCAATATATTAATACTTTAAATCTTTCATCATCCAGCACCCTGATATGGGGTTTGAGGACAACCATGTCATTTCAAACTTGATTTTGTGGGTTTAGTATTTTCATTCAAATTAGAATTAGAATTAGAATTATGTCAGAAAATTAACAATAATTGATTCATTTAAAAAGTTTATCCTCTGGCCCCTTGGATGTTTGCTGATGCCCCCTAGTGGGCCCAGGACACCTGGTTGAGAATCACCGTTTTATGGCAAGACCTACTTTCCAGCTGGCTGTGCAGTTCCATTCTCCATTATCACCTTTATCCCACACCTATGTAAAAAAGAAATACAAAACCTAAAGATTTCCACACATCATGTCATTATTCATGTACTTTTAATTTACACTGCATGCATGTTAACCACATCGGTTGCAAACAAACTCTAGCAGGCCATGGGGTGAGAAAGCATTTACCTTAATACTCTGGTCGCTGGAGCACGTTGCCATTCTCCGCCCGTGAAAATCATAAGAAACATCGTGAATCAGATCTTTATGATCGGCTGCGATGCTTCGAGCGACAAACATCCTTTTTTATTATCTACCCTTCCTGATAATTGCACGCGGGAAGTAAACATGAACTTACGCACTTCCCTACTTTTTCAAACGCGAGGTTGCAAGCGATCCAATCACGTTGGACTTGGAAAGCACGTGCTTCAGATCTTCATAGTAAAAGATCGGATGAAATATTGTAGTGGGTGACGTGAAGATCAGCGTACCTTTGAGCATGCGCAGTAAGGCCGCCTAGCATTTTAGTCAAACAACGCCCTCTATTGCATGCAACATAACCGTGCAAAAGACAACAGTGACCATGAATGTTTGACATTTGCATTCATTTTACAGTAAAACATGTTTGTGGTAAGAAAATATTAGGTAGTGCATTTTAAAGTGTATCTATAATTTACTCATTTGGATGAACAAATCAACTGACTAGAAAAGAGCATCCAAAAATGTGCTATGGCATGAAGGCAGCTGTTTTAGATCATGCACAAGAGTAAAACAGGAACAGTACGTGAATAATGTAAACATGAAAAGAGCCTCCGATCCCTTATATAACCATTACATTTTGGAAATCATCAAAACACACCCATCATATCAGCAATGAGAAGTATGGTAAGCAAAAGAGTAGCAAGGGACAACTGAATTGAAGGGCCAGCGTTGCAAAAATCTTCCTCACAGCAGGTGGTTTTCAAGGTGTATAAAGTCTTATTGGCAAGAAACTCCACAACGGTTGTCTTGTTGCACTCCTCCATGGGAAGACACCCCATCACCTTTATATCCAGGACTGAAGCTGAAAAACCAAAGGGAGAACATTCACAAAGGGGGACAGGTGTGTAAAAGATATCCTGAAAATGGAAGTTGAGCATCACATTTACCTGCTTTTCCAGTTCCCACATAACACAATTCACCATCACTGCAGTTTGTCTTGGTAGTGTAACACACATTCCAAAATCCAAGCTCACACCGAAAGCATTCCAGTGTTTGTCCTGTAAACAAAGGGAAATTAAAGTGTATTATTTTCTAATTAGTTATAATGGAACAAATAGATTTGTAGTTTACATTGCTAACAATACTTTCAAATGCCATTAAAGTTATTAAACACTCAGACATAAGATACACAGGGACTTAATCACACTGGTGTGATCCTATTTAAAATTTAGTATGGAAATAAGAGTTTTACAAAATCCATTTACCATTTATTTGAAACAAAAACATTTTGTTACAATATACAGCATTTATACTGACTAGGCTACTTCTCAAATTCCAGGGAAATTATTGACTTACCCAAACAAAACAAAGACATCACCATCACAAAGGCAATGAAAATATTTCCTCTCATGTTTAAGTGAGTTTTAGAAGTAGATAAGGCCATAAATAGGAAAGCAACACCTTGAGCTGGATATGGCCTTAACAAACGAGTTACCAAACCGATAGCTAGTCTAAACAATCGTGGATGACAATGGGGATTGCGTTGAATAATGCATGATAAGGTGTGAGAGGGATAAAGGCATTATCTTATTAGCCATTTATAAGAAGCAGCTGTTTAACACGTGTAGCGCCAGACAAATGCATCACGTGCACGTTCAAACATCCTTTTCAGTCGCAATTAAAGGCTAAAGCTGTACTATTTAAGTTGTCAGTATTATGCAATCTGTTACATTTACTTCATGACACAAAGACAAGAAGTTAGAAGAGAGAATGATCGATAAATTAAAAGGAAATCTTTTCAATCATTTTACTTGAAGTAGCGTCTCATCTGTGAACGAATCTGTGTAAATGAATTAAAATAAATCTTTAAATCGAACAAATAATCTCATTCACTCCCACGCCCTGACTCGCTTAATTCGCAACATACTCCGGCTTTATAAAGATATTATATGGCAGAAATAGTAATGCTAGTATGCTTTTCAAAATCTATGCTTAATGTTGTATTTTTGTTATAGATTGATAAAAGTCATGCTCGAAATTGGTGAATGAGGATGGAGGAGAAAATAAGCTTAGCTGACATTTAACAACTTGATTGTAAACGAGGAAATTTAGAAAAGATCGTGATACTTTGTTGGTTAATGACTTGAGTGAATAAACCACTCTTGCACACAAGCCTTTGGACATCAATTGGCATGACGACGATCTAACATTTATGATGAGTCAGTGTATGAATCATTTTGGTAATTCTAAACCCGTCTTTGTGGTCTTTTTAAAGGGAACCCTGGGTATTAGACTTGTGTGGTTTAATATAATGTAAATAATGTATCTCACTGAAATGTAGTAGAGAACCATGAATGATTTACATTATTTAAAAAATCCACACTTATTTTTGACTATGGAGGGCGCCATTATGACATAAAATGGTTGCACTCTATGAGTTACTGGCGCTTCCTGTTGCTGTTTTACCACAACACAACTCGGAATACAGAACTCAGAAAATGAAATACTGATACGATGACCACAGCTACTGAAAAATTTTATATTGCGACAGATATAAGCGTAGGCTTAAACCAAAAGCCATACCATCGATTTTCCATCGACAAGGAGTCTAAACGCCCCCGGATATCAAGTGAAATCCACGCTGAAAAACTCCTTTAGTGGCTGCGCCGTCATGACAAGCGTCAACATGTTTACATCCTGCTAGGATGCCATTTAGCATTTCTTGTTTCTGCCGTTTGTATGCTCTTTCAGTAGCTGTGGTCTACTAAAAGCCTCAAAGGGTTGAAAAAAGAGTTAAAGTGGAGAGAACACAGACACGGCTCTATAGGGAAGCTTTATACGTCCACAAGCATCTTCCCATTGACTTGTCTTCTCACTTCGACTGAAAATTACAACCAAAAGCCACACAATGTGGCATTGTATCAGCTTTTTATTTTTTAAGTTGTGTGTGGCAGTAAAAACAGCAACAAGTAGCACTTAACAAGTGCAACCATTTTACATCATCAAAATAATGGCTCCCCCCATAGTCCAAAATATGTATAAAACAATGTGGATTTTTTAAAATAATGTAAATCTTTCATGGGTTTTCAACAACATATTTCAGTAAAATACACCATTTACTTTATATTAGGTCATTCAAGTCTTAATATCCAGAGTTCCCTTTAAGAGAACTGGAGAATTATTTGAATGTGATTTCGTTGTCTAATAATTAAGAAAGCTATAAAGATGGTTAGAATTTGCTTTGGATTAAAGGTCTTTGTGTAAGGAATATTATGTAATATAATGGCCCTCTATTGTATTTATGTATTTATTTTTATGTATTTCTTTTTACTTAATTCTGTTGATATTTTATATTTTGTACTATTTTGTATCTTATTGTTTTCAGCAATAATTAAAATAAATAAATAAATACATGAAAAAGAATCATTTTGGTGAAATGATTCAAAAGATTCGAGTCACTTGAATGAATCTCCAGCACTACCTGGAAGTAATCAAGGTAGCCATGTCGACTCTTGCCAACAGAGGGCGCCGTTTTCTCGCTCTCCACTGGCACACGGAAGTAGCCGATGGGGGTGCTGAAAGTGCTGGTAATTTTATCCTCTTTGATGAGGGTTAACATCGCACAGCACCGTTCCTCTTGCCGTTTTCAGGGGATCATGACAATTTTTAACAATGGAATAGCGACCCCTCGTTTCAGCTCAGGCGATATATGATTTAACCATTTCCTATTTGAATAACCCCGCTTTGGAAAAAAAAATGGATCAGGAGTTTGAGAACATCGATTCATCTGGACAGTGGCAAAACCTTTATAATGTAAGTCATATTGTTCTTCTGAATGATTAAATATAACCCGTTCTTAGGGTGAACGCTTGGGACAGCTGCTGTATTCTCCCCTGATAGATTTGTAATGTTTATCTAATAGTCCTATGCAAGTACTCGGGCCGTGAGAACGAACGGGTAATTCAACTTCGCGCTACAGCGCATGCGCGCAATACCAAGAAATACGGTCCACACAAATGTACAGCCTTCAGCTAAATCTGAAATAATCTTCTTTTGTGAATCATTTCAGCTCGGCAAACCTGAACCTGAGTGGAAGTGGTTTTACAGCGAGTTTGAACTGAATCGGTTTATTATTTTCAATTCTTGTCAACAAGCAAAACGAATAAAACTATTCAGCGAATTGTCATGTGTTAAAATAACTTGTTTACACGGAGTAAATGCCAGAATGTGAAGTGCATGAGTGGTCATGTCACAGTGCGGTGCATTAGAGCAGCTTCCTGTGAGTACGTGGGCTGTGTCTCAACACCTTGTGAGCTATCTACCTAGACAGCATTTCAAGACATCACGGATTCATGTTAGTTTTTTAGGCACCATGTGCTTTCTAAAAGTCCTGTCATCCTAAATGCCATCTGATCTCTGTCGCCTTCTAACCCCCGCCGTGTCCATCTATGATACTCAAAAATGCCGTCAAGTTAGGGAGCTCGCTAGGTTTTGACACACCTCCATGCACTGATATGGTTTCTGAGAACTGACGAGCGCTTCCCAAGAACTAAAGAACCGAAGCTGTCAGTTCTCTGTAACTCAGCCAGATAGTCCCACAAGCCCAACCCCCTCTTATTTTACTGGATATATTTTATTCTGACCGTTTTATGTTCTTTATTTAGATTTTAATAACACTTCCTCTTCCTTTTGCCATATTAAAATGGAAGAAACGTTTATACAGGTTTTACAGGTCATGTAATATATGAGAGTGTTTTTTTAAGGGGGTTTCACACTGATGTTTGTTATTTTGTAATCACTTTCTAGGAAATCCGTAACCAGTCTCAGGAGTGTCCCTACAAAGTGGCAAAGTTCCCAGAAAATCGCAATAGGAATAGATATAGAGATGTCAGCCCCTGTAAGTTTCTTCTGTGTAAACCATTTTAACAATGTTTCACTTATTTTGTAGCCCTTAAAAAGACAGTTCACCAACATTGTTATCATTATTTAGCCAGCATCATGTTGTTTAACATCTGTACGACTGTTTTTTTTCTTCTGTAAACTAAAAAGGACACAGAATAACAGCCTTAGTCACCATTTACTTTTATTGTGTAAAAGAAAAATGTAGTGAAAGTCAATAGTGACTTAATCTGTTTACTGGAGGAAAGACAGTTATACAGATATTTTATTAAGAACTTTGTGAATTTAACATGAAATGCCAAAATATTTATTCTGACTGTCTCTGAATAACCTGCATTTTTGTGTTAAGATGATCACAGTCGAGTGAGATTAGAAAATTCAGAGAATGACTACATAAATGCGAGCTTAATTACCATAGAGGAGGCCCAGAGAAGGTACATATTGACACAGGTATGGCAGTAATGGAAAAAGTAAGTCCACTGTTTACATTTAACTGACTTACATTGATGAACTAAATACACATTTACATGTGGTTCTTATATACGAACGAATCTGATTTACACATTTCCCCTGTTTTTGTGTTTAGCATCATGAAACCTGTCTTTTTAACATCCTTTACGGACTTTTGTAGAACAAAGAAGAATGTCTCATAGATTGTAATTTAATGTAACCTACATTTCTTTTGCACTGAGCCAGATTGTTTGTGTATTCTCTAATGTAATTGCAGATACATTTCTCTTTCTGCAGGGCCCACTGAGGAACACTTGCGGTCACTTCTGGCAAATGATTTGGGAACAACGTTGCAAAGCAGTTATTATGCTTAACAGAGTTATAGAGAAAGGCTCGGTGAGTGAACACAAACATTGTTTGTTCTTGGCCGTGCTTTGTTTTTACATTTACGTAACATTTCTTTTAAAAGAAAGAAATGGTTTGTGGTCATTAAGTTTAGATTTAAAAAATAAATGATTACTTTTATTTAGCAAAGATGCATTAAGTTGATCAAAAGTGACAGCAAAGAAAAAAAAATCCTGAACTTTCTTTTTAACAAAGGATCCTGAAAAAATGTGTTATGGCCTCCACAAAAATATTAAGCAGCACAACTGATATAAACACTGATAATAATAAGCAATGTTTATTTAGCAGCAAATCAGCATTTTAGAATGATTTCTGAAAATTCAGCATTGTTAATTAATTTTATAAAATGTATTAAAATATAAAACAGTTATTTTAGAGTGTAATAATGTTTCACAATATTACTCTTGTTAACTGTATAATAAATGCTGACCCCAAACTTTTGAATGTTGATATATATCTTACCCATTATTATTAAAATAATTGTCTTGAGGTTTTTTCTATTATATTTGTCAGTTTTTTAACAGTAAGATTTTTAAGGTTTTATAAAGAAGTCTCTTCTGCTCACCAAGCCTGCCTTTATTTAAACCAAAATACAACAAAAGCAGTAATATTTAGAAATATTTTCTACTGTTTAGAATAACTGCTTTCTATTTGAATATATTTTAAAATGTAATTTATTCCTGTATTCAAAGCATTTTCAGCATCATTACTCCAGTCTTCAGTGTCACACGATCCTTCAGAAATTATTCTAATAGGCTGATTTGCTGTTCATGAAAAATGTATTATTATTATTATTATTATTATTATTATTATTATTATTATTATTATTATTATTATTATCCACAACATATAAAACAGTTCAGTACATTTTTTCCAGGGTTTTCCAAAGATTAGCATTTATCTGAAATAAAATGTTTTTTTTTTTGGTAACATTATACACTATATCATTCAAAAACTTGGAATCAGTATAATTTTTTTAATTTTGGGGCGGTTGGGAAAGAAATGATAGAAATGAATACTTTTACTTGGCAAGGATGCTTTAAATTGATCAAAAGTGATGATAAATACATTTATAGAAGATTTCTTTTTCAAATAAATGCTGTTCGTCTGAGCTTTGTATTCATCAAAGCAACCTGAAAAAAATTCTACTCATTGATAATAATAATAATAAATGTTTTTTAAGCGGCAAATCAGAATATTAGAATGATTTCATGTGACTGGAGTAATGATGCTAAAAAAATTCAGCTTTGAAATCACAAGAATAAATTACATTTTAAAATATATTAAAATAGAACACAATTATTTTAAGTAGTAAAACCATTTCAAACTGTTACTGTGCTGTTCTTTGGATTAAATAAATTTAGGCTTGGTGAGCAGAAGAGAAAACATTAAAAACATTATAAAAAAACATTAAAAATCTTACTGTTCAAAAACTTTTGACTGGTAGTGTAAATAGTAATGAGATTTTGCTTGCTTGGTTGAAAAAAAAATCATTTTGAAATGTTTTTTTGCTGTTTTTGTTTAACCTGAACAGGAGAAATGTGCGCAATATTGGCCATCAAAGGAGGAGCGAGACATGGATTTCAGTGACACTGGGTTTATGGTGACTCTGGAGCTTGAGGATGTCAAACCGAATTACACAATCAGACTATTAGAACTTAAAAACTGCAAGGTGAATGTAATGTTAAATTGTTACAATTGAAATCTTGGAAAAGACATGAGAAATAGTTGTTTTATTATTTTGTCCTGTATTTTAGACAGGAGAAACCAGAGACATCTACCATTTTCATTACACAACGTGGCCTGATTTTGGCGTGCCAGAGTCCCCAGAAACATTCCTCAACTTCCTTTTTAAAGTTCGAGAGTCTGACTCATTAGGGCCAGAGAACGGCCCTGCGGTGGTCCACTGCAGTGCAGGAATAGGGAGATCTGGGACTTTCTCATTGGTTGACACCTGCCTTGTATTGGTAAGACTGTAGTTACAAAATATTCAATAAAGGTTCCATAGCACATAATCATTTCTTACATTCATTATGTGTGGCTGTAATTATTTTTTTGAATTAGAGCCAAAACATTCCCATTATGAAGTACAATACTGTGGAACTGACATTTCAGTGTTGTTTTGTATTTATAGATGGACAAGAGGAAAGACCCTTCATCTGTGGACATACAAAAGGTTTTGTTAGATATGAGAGAGTATCGAATGGGCCTTATCCAAACACCAGATCAGCTTCGTTTTTCATATATGGCAGTCATGGAGGGAGCAAAGAGCATCCTGGGAGAATCGACCCTACAGGTATCAAACATGGTAAGACTACATTATTACATTTGATTTTAAGTAGTTTAAGTAGTAATAACCAGTATTGCCTAAAAATGTATTGCATTTAATTGCATTATATTGTGCTATTCCTAAAATAGTACTAAGAGACAAAGATTAACCTTTATCTAAGTGATGGGAAATCAAAAGTGTGGAAAAAAAGGGAACTGCAAATGATCGTAAGCATACAAACTCATCAGTAAAGCATGGTGGAGGTGGTGTCATGTCATGGGGATGCATGGCTGTCTCTGGAATAGGCTCTCTCAATTTTCATGATGACTTAATGTATGATGGCAGCAGCAGAATGAATTTGAAAGGGTACAAAACCATCTTGGCTACCAATATTTAAGAAAATGCCACCAGACTCCTTAGAAAGTGCTTCACGTTGCATCAGGACAATGACCCAAAATACCCTGCCAGTTCAGTCAGTCCAAAAAAATATAAAGTCTTAGAATATCCAAATCAATCTGCAGATTTAAATCCGATTGAACATTAATTTCACCAGCTGAAGAAGAGACTAAAAGCAGAAACTCCCCAAAACAAGCAACAGTTGGAATTGGCTGTGTTAAAGGCATTTACATCTGCCTTAAGTTCAGCTGTCCCAATACTTATGCTCACATCAAATAGTGGGATGAACTTTAAAAGTGCTGTCCTTTTTATTTGGTAAAACATGTATTTGAAACAGCTAATAATAAAATGTGACATTCTTTAGTTTTGTCATCTTTTAATCATATTTGCAAATGCCTTTTCTCCACAGCAAACAAAGCAATTTTTTCTTTACTTATAGAAGGCACTGTGTATGTATATATATATATATAGATATATAGACTTTTTTTTATACATTTAAATAAATTACATTATTTAAAACATATACAGTATATGTTTAATCTAAAAAAAAAGTATTATTTAAAAAAAAATTATATA
>JAHKKF010381030.1:0-13071 GCA_019740295.1 Labeo calbasu | reverse complement strand
ATCAAATAAATGCAGCCTTGATGAGCATAAGAGACTTCTTTAAAGACTATTACAAGTCTTACTGACCCCAAACTTTTGAACGGTAGTGTAAATATATACATGTAAATACACAGTGTCAAATATATTATGTAAACAAAAACATTTTATTCCGGATGCGATTAATCGCGATTAATCATTTCACAGCACTAAAAAAAACTAAAATTGAGACATAAAAATTACCTATTTTTTCACTCATCATGAAAAAATACTAAGGGTGTTTCTATAGTCCTAAATGTAAAATAATTACAGCCATTAAAAATATATTAAAATTCTCATAAAAGGACATACAAAATGAGATCTTAAAATATCTTGAAAATGCCTTTACATGCTGTATAACAAAAGAAGGACAAAGGTGTTAATGTAGACTTGATTAGTTGATTTAAAATGATATTGTACCATCATCTGAGCTGTACTGAAATAATCACAAAAAAGGAGTATTAAATAACACAAAGCAAAATGACCTCAAAAAGTGAGAGAAAAGAGCAGAGAGGGGGAAAAAAATGGCAGTTTATTCAAGATATGGATGACGGTGATATAAAGAAAAAGTAATAAGAAAAACGGAAAAAAGGGAAATTAGGATAACATTCCAGGGTTTGAGTGGAAACACAAACCCATATAACCATCCAGATTGCAATCATGTAGAAGTATTAAAAACCGCCTGTGAAATGTACAGGAGACATTAGCATATCTACAGCTTACCCCAACTTAGTTAAAGCCATGTGAAGGTGTGAGAAAGCACCTGGAATAAAAGTGAAATCCTGCGAGGAAGACCAAGACATGGCCAGCAGAAAGATAGAGAGATTCCCTACTCAAGACGAACGGGTTATAGCTTTATTCATCATTTCAGCTGCTTCTTCTGTGGCTTTTGTATGGATCATTATGTTCCTGGGGAATGAAAGGTAGAGCGGTGAATAGGCTGAGAGGTTGGGAAAAGCAGACAGTTTCTTTCAAAGCGCTTGAGAGAACAAAAATGGGCTGCAGAAGCATAATTATGACATCACGTCTATTGAAGCGGTATCTCGTTCAGCGGGTCAGAGCCACGCATACATTTCCTCCTTCTAAAGCCTATATTACTTAAGTCCATACACACTCTGGCCATGGGAAAAGCCTTGATCTTTTATACAAGGTGCTTTTGATTGAATTATTCTGATTTATAATGAGTGTTATAGGACGGCTGACGTAAAATGGATCTAGATAGAAAGTCGAAAGACAGACTGGATCCGATGTGTGAAATGACTGACATAACTGGGGCGCAATAACATTGTTATGCAATGTGAAGTTAATGTATTGTGTCTCGTTTCGCTGGGATGTTTCGACACTCTTCCAGATTGTTTTAACAGGTTCTGTATTTTTATGACCTTCAGAAGCACACGAGGAGGTCACAGGTGCATCGGCGTGATAGATTTGAGTGGGTGAATGTGAGAGATGGGAGACTCATTAAGATGTTGTCACGCTACGCGCGAGCCTCGTGCGAACCTCTGACGGCGCCGAGATTTAATCTGCGCTCACCTCCCTCTTATCCAGATGGGTTTCTCTTTTTTTTTCAACTCACAGGTCTGTGAAGTACCATCTGTTTATCAGCAGTAAATAAGTTCTGAGTCGTTCGTCAGTGACAGCCGTCCCAGCCCATCTCAGCCACCGGAAGCGCTGCGCTTTATGGTGGTTTAAAAATAAAAAAAATATTGGATAGGATGTCTGATGAGGTCTGAAGCTTAGCTGTTGGTGCTATAAAACAATGCACATGAGTAACTTTTATCTGCATTTCTTTGCTGTTCTTGTTCTACATTCTACAGCAGGCAGTGTTGCTTTAAGTGTTGAATTACATCATCAACAAGTTCAGAAGTGTCTTGAGTGCTCAGATGTTTAAGATTTTTAATTGCAGTTTACTTGCAGGCAGTTCTTGCTAAAATAAACGCACATAACACATAATGTCTAATTTTGGTCAGTTTGTTTGGCAACCTGTGCAGAACATTTTAGCGTGAAAGTATCATTCTAAACTTGTAAGAAAATATTATATTATATTATATTATATATATCAGTCTAGTTTTTGAATAGTAAGATTTTTAATGTTTTTTTAAAGAAGTCTCTTCTGCTCATTAAGCCTGCATTTATTTGATCCAAAATGTAGCAAAAGCAGTAATATTGTGAAATATTTTTACTATTTAAAATAACTGCTTTCTATTTGAATATATTTAAAAATGTAATTTATTCCTATGATCAAAGCTACATTTTTAGCAGCATTACTCCAGTCTTCAGTGTCACATGATCCTTATTATAAAGGACCACATCCTTTATTATTATTATTATTATTATTATTATGATTATTATTATTATTATTATTATTATTATCATCATCAATATTTAAAAAAGTTGAGAATAAATGAATTTTTGAGCAGTAATACTGCTAAAAATTTAGCTTTGAAATCACAGGAATAAATTATGTATTTTTATTTTATTATTATTATTATTATTATTATTATTGTATTTACATTTTATTAATGTATTTGAATTTTATTATTATTATTATTATTATTATTATCATCATCAATATTTAAAGCAGTTGAGAATAAATGAATTTTTGAGTATTAATACTGATACTAATTTTTTTTTTTTTTTTTTAATTTTATATAATATATTATATTATGTTATATTATTTTTATTATATTATATTATGTCAGGGTCTTAGAATGAAATTATCAATATTAATATTTCACAGTTTTTTTCTATTTGAATTGTGTTATTTTAGTATTGAGATAAAATTATAGTTGTTTCATATTTTAAATTACTTATTTTTTCTTCATTTCAATTTTAAGTACAGTCAATTGCTATTTTGTTAATTTTGTATTATTTAAAATAATAGTAATTATTATTTTTATTTTATTGTATTTACGTATATGAAAATAAAAGGCCTTGCTATGGCTAATAGTTGATGTATATAAAAAATATTACATATTACATATTGCCCGATGAGCAGCGCTTGAAGGATTCTAACTTCCGTTTGGGTGCTTTCGTGTTCCAGTCTCCATAGAAATCCATTTTAAAACGGGGTAAAAAAGACTGACTGAATTGAAACTTTTTCAATATAACTAAATATAAAAATGTGTGCAGATTTAACATTATATTATCGACTTGGAAAATATGTTAATTTGACTAGAATCACCAGAGACCGGAAATGTGAATTAGTGCTTTAGTCAGGCGAGAATTCCGTGTTCAGAAAAAGGTGGATATGTATAATTTTATTTCAGTTTAAATTATTTTTTGTTTTTTTCAAGTAACATTTCATTTTTGTTGTTGTTGTAGTTAACTATAATGGTCTGGAAAGAGTTTTCCACATTCATTGGATCATTGGGTTTCTTTAAATACCATGCCTCAGAAGAAATGGTGGGAGAAAATAATTAATAAAAAAAAAAAAAGGAATTACATCTTTTTTTTCACTTTTAAAGATACTCCACTTTTAAAGTACATAGTTTTGAGTCACCTTTTTTTTTCTTCCAAAATCTGCAATGTACTATGATTTGTTCAGTTTATTAATTGCAGTTTTGTTGGAATGACATACTTCTGAGGCACTGTTTGAAGCCTGAGATAGCGAGAGTAATTTATACAGAGAGGCAATGCACCATGGGTAAATGACTGCAGCACGGGCCTCCTGGGCTTTATGTGAAACAGATGGATGAGTTTTATTAAGCATGTGGTACTTAACACAGCGCTGAGTGGGATTTCAATAAAGGAAATAAATGTTAGCATTAACAGCACCTCCCTGTGTAATGTGCCATCATGGCTTTCCAGTAGGGTTGACTTATTTTAACAAATGCTTGTTGTCTTGGATTTATGAATATTGGGCTTTTGGTCTGGAGAAGGTTTATTTCCCATATGATGAGTAGGCAGTGTTTGATAGAGACAGAGCGGTTTCATCCACTCTGGAAATTTGTTTTGATACATTTATACCTTTTCCTTTATGTCAGAAAAACCAGATGACTACATAAAGCTTTTGTGCCCATTTTTATCTTATGTATTATTCATCCAGTGATTGCAGGATATTTCTCCTGAAATATCGCTGAAATACCCTTGGCTTCTGTTAAAACTAAATTCAGGAATTTGTGTTTGTCCACTGTCTTTCACAGTCTCTAAAGAAAACCACTGTATATAATATAAGCAAACTTTATGGGAAAAGCACAACTTGAATAAAAATGCTGACAGTGCAGGGGTTTTTAGTTTATCTCTTTCACCTGACAACTTGTTTCTTAAAGTTTGAACATTTTTTTGCCCTGGGAATTTGAGAAAACAAACTCTTTCTTTCCGCATTCTCTGTGATTTTTGTAATTTTGTGCAAGCAAGCAAATAAATTAAATAAAAACTAAATAAAAGCTCTTTCAGTGTTTATATTAATATGCATCAACCTTCGGGACCACCAAATAAATAAAAAAATAAATACATATTTTCTCCTCCTTTCCTCCCCTTCTCTCTCACTCTTGCTTTATTATTTTTTTTTTCTCACATCTTGACATTCTGGTTAAAGCTGTGGCCTTGAAGGAAAGGTGATGTGGGCGTTAATTGACATT
Source organism: Labeo calbasu (assembly GCA_019740295.1). Classification (NCBI taxonomy): domain Eukaryota; kingdom Metazoa; phylum Chordata; class Actinopteri; order Cypriniformes; family Cyprinidae; genus Labeo; species Labeo calbasu. Next base: position 8,473 of record JAHKKF010381030.1, on the reverse strand, counting down.
TGCATGTTTTTCTTTCAGTATTACCTTTGAAAAGTGACTGAAACTTGACATTTATTTAGACTAGCACCTGTCAGGGAGCGTCATTGCTCTTTCATGAATCCTTTTTTCATTTTTTCAGGACCGTCCCCTGAAGACGGCCTTACATGGGAAGAAATGTAAATAAACAAAAGGATATTTCGGTCTCATAGATCACCGGTCAATCATGAGCAATAATGAACTTTTTGTACTGATTGACTTTAGTGTTTGAAATGCCGATGATGAACTGCGAGACTCTTTTGAGGTGACGCCATGACTTCAATACAATGATTGGTGGATTAGATCTTAATTACTCCATTTTACCAGTTAATTAAGAACGTAAGCGCTCATTAAAAGTATGTGGCGCTTTTCAGTGCATATTGACAGTGTCTAACCAGCACTAAAGCAGTCGTGAAACAATTACTTGTTCTTCAATTAAGCCACTTAAGATCTTATCATGACTGTACTCCCTCTATCCCGAAGCTCTACTGACTGTTCTCAACCATGTTCTTGTGTGTCCACAGACTCTTCCAACCACGCAGTACGAGCTAGAGATCGTGGCGAAGGACATGGCAGGAAGTGAGGTGGGACTGACAGGAACTGCAACAGCCACCATCACCATCACAGACAGGAACGACCATGCACCTGAGTTTACTCACTCACTGGTAGGAGGAATCTTTTTTTCTTTCTTCCTTGTTATTCATTGACCGTATGTGACCTGCTCCATTATTTTCATATAAATAATGTCGTTGTGACCCAGAAACACACTGAGTTTTATACACTGAGTGAAAAAGCACTAGCTTTCTAGTGATCTAGTTTATACTCCAAACTGGATGTATTATCTTATTATCTTATTATCTTACTATCGTCGCATCATATACAAACAGAAACTTAAAAATCTTCACAGCAACCCGTCAAAATAAAACTTCAGTTTAACTTGAAGTAACTGTGACAGAGATATGTGACCCTGGACCACAAAACCAGTCATAAGTGTCAGTTTAAATAAATTAATTAATGAATAAATAAGCTTTCCATTGACGTATGGTTTGTTAGGATAGGACAGTATTTGGCTGAGATGCAACTATTTGAAAATCTGTAATCTGAGGGTGCAAAAAATCTAAATATTGAGAAAGTCGCCTTTAAAGTTGCCTAAATGCAGTTCTTAGCAATGCATATTACTAATCAATAATTAGTTTTGATATATTTATGGTAGGAAACTTACAAAATATCTTCATGAAACGTGATCTTTACTTAATATTGTAATGATTTTTGGCATAAAAGAAAAATCGATAATTTTGACCCATACAATGTATTTTTGGCTATTGCTACAAATATACCCCTGCTAGCTATGGCTGGTTTTGTGGTCCAGGTTCACATATATTACTTAATGTAATTAAGCAATTAGTATTGCTTCTAATAATCAAATTATTATTAAAACTTTATTTTTAAAGGAATATTTACCAGAGTTTTTCTACAAGAAAGAAAGAAAGAAAATAATAAATTAATTCTGTATAAAATCTGTTAATTAGACATGCTTTTTATTATTAAAATTTAATGAAACCATTAAAATGGAATCCAGAAAATTAATGGAAAACAAAGAATTTGGCAAAAAATAACTATATTTAAGTAAAAAAAATACAACGTATTTCATAGGGGCATAAAAATTATTTTTGTTAAACTTTTAATAAATTGCTGTTAAATTGTGTAAGTTTCATGCAGTTTGATTTTGTTGTTGTTGTTTATTTAACCATTAAAACAGTCTAGAAAAATGAAAACAAACAAAATAGATTTCAAATTTACTATACTTAATATTTTGCTTAGATAATAATAATATTTTTATCTACAGCTTTTTTGCGATTTCTGACTCAAAAACATGTCACATATGTGACCTTGGACCACAAAACCAGTCATAAGGGTCTGTTTTTTTTTTTTTTATTGAGATTTATACATCATCTGACAGCCGAATAAATAAGCTTTCCACTGATGTATGGTTTGTTAGGACAATATTTGGCCGAGATACAACTATTTGAAAATCTGGAATCTGAGAGTGCAAAAAATGTAATGTACTGAGAAAATCGCCTTTAAAGTTGTCCAAATGAAGTTCTTAGCAATGCATATTACTTATCAAAAATTAGGTTTTGATATATTTACAGTAGAAAATTTACAAAATATCTTCATGGAATATGATACTTAATATGCTAATGATTTTTGTCATAAAAAAAAAATCAATAATTTTGACCCATACAGTGTATTGTTGGCTATTGCTACAAAAATATACCCATGCTACTTACGTCTGGTTTTGTGGTCCAGGGTCACATATATTCATTGATTCACCATATTTAACATTGCACAACTGGTGTATTGACCAATCAGCATCCATGATTATATCACTATCAATTTTATAATATATATTTCACCCTAACAGCTCACTATTGTACTACAGTCACTTTCTTTTGAAATGATTTATAGTGGTTTGAAGCAGCTTAACACCTGCAGTCATTTACCATGAGAACAAACACTCGAGCTTCTCAGTCTAGAAGGCCTTCACCAATCATTTCCAATTGTCAATCACTCAAATCACGTGTATACACACAGAAGCCCTCCCTGCTCGATCGGGGCCTCAGCTTTTCACTCAGATACTCTGACCTTGCGAGAAAAAAGCCCTGTGCATCAATCACTCTAATCTCAGGTGCGCTGCAGTGACAGCTGTGATTCACAAATACTCACACACTAAGGTGATGGACTGGGTCCTTCTCGATCGCTTATCCTCCGTGACCTCCTGTTTGTGGACTGAAATGATTGTGTTATAATACTCAGGTCCTGCCCTGGCAATGATGGTCTGTCCGTGGACAGAGTGTATTGTTTGTGTGCGTGTAATCATAAGTATATAGTTTTTTAGCTGCACATTATAGCTATAGGCTATAAAATACACATTAGTCTTCTGCTAAACAGTTGGCCACCACTGCCATTCAGCAGTATGAAACCCAGAGGGCAAAAAAACTGCACTTATGCTATGTGCAAACTTAAGCTGCGTGTCCATTCGAGCCCACCTGTGATGAATTTGTCAGAAAATGCTACACTTGCACTTTGCTAGCCAGAGGAGGGAAAACAACTATGCTAGGCTGATGCAGAGACACTTATTTTGAGCTGTATGTTTTTTTAGAGGAAGTGCCCTGGGCTGTTGTCAGATTCCAGGAGACATCACGTCCACCCTCACTTGGCCCATTCCCAAGATGCACTGCTGTGCCAGGAAGAGGGGTTTCTGACTGGTTGATGTGACCACTCATTTGGATTACCTATTTAGAGTGGCTTTGACTATAGCTGCTGCTTTGCTTTAGGGTGTTCACTGTAAACATTAACAAGTTGAATATATGCAAAGAATTGGCATAAAAATAATTACCTAAAAGGAATAGTTTACCCAACAATGAAAATGTTGGCATCATTTACTCACCCTCATGTCGTTCCAAACCTTATGTTAAACACAAAAGAAGATATTCTGAAGATATCTTCTTTCAGTTGTTGGTCCCCATTGACTTTCATAGTACGGAAATACTATGGAAGTCAGTGGGGACCATCAACTGTTTGATTACCAGCATTTTTCAAAATATCTTCTTATATGTTCAACATAAGAAAAAAAACTCATTAGAGTTTGGAACAACATGGGGGTGAGTAAATGAGGACAAAATGTTCATTTTTGGGTGAACTATCCCTTTAAAGTAATTAAGTATTTTCTATATTTTCTTAACCTTTTATTAGTGTATTTTATATTTTTTATTTTTAATCTTAGTAATAAGTGGAGATCATGGTTAGAAGAGAAATTGTCTGTTATTAGGCAGAACTCTTCTATAAGTTGTTTAAATAAAAGCCAATATCCAGATTGACTATATTTATTGCGTAAAACATTCTAAAATTATAGTCAAACCATAATTTATTCAGACACCTTTAACATTTCTTACATTATTACAGTTTATTCACTATGGTTTACAAAATGGGGTAACTCTTTAGTATAGGGACCAATTCACACTGTTAACTAGCTGCTTATTAGCATGCATATTACTAGCATATTGCTTGTTTATTAGTACTTATAAAGCACAATACTTTGCTTGGTAATTAGTCAATACTTTGTTGACTAATTACCAAGCAAAGCTTAATTTTGCTCAGTTTGTGGTTGCATTAGCAATTAAAGAAAAAATACCTAAGCAAAACATGGTCAGGTTAAAGTGTATGAATAATTTTTGAACCCAAGCTATTTTCATAAAGTAAACATTTGTTTTTCTGCAAAGTCATTGGATTTGCATAAGAAAGATATAATGTAAACACGCTAATGTTCTCAAACACTAATCACCGTAATGGTGACTTTTGGTGTACTTACAATACAACAACATATACAACACCATAAGTAGAGCTTCTAATTTATTTGTATCTATATTCTCATGTCACTTTACCCTGATCCTGAGTGTTTATATTCAGTATGTTTTTAACAAGCTCTTTCCATGTTAAATTTTCTCCATTTACCAGCCTGACAGGGTCTGAGTCGACTGTAGCACCTCCTCTTTGCACACGCTTGAAAACACTGTTGACTGTGCTGTGAAATTCTGCAGTAGGAAAGCCTGCTGTCTCCTCACAGGTGCTTTTTGAGTGCAAGTCTCTGTTTTTGGCACCGGTCCACCCTACGGGACTTGAGAGCTGTGGTAGTGGATCAGCAGAATATCTCCTCCTTTTCCTCTCAGGCCGCTGTATCTGACAGACCTCAGTAAATATTCATGAAAAACACCTTTGAAAGTGGAACATTTTGAAATTTCAGTCTTTTTGAAAAATGCCTAAGATGGTTTGCTGGTATTAACCAACCGGCCTTCTGACTAAACCACCCAAGCAGCTGCCTGACCATGCTGAGGGCAACCTCAAGATTTAAAGTGATAGTACAATCAAAAATGAAAATTCTGTTATCATTTACTCACCCTTATGCTGTTAAAACCTGTATGATTTTCTACTGTTAAACACAGAGGAAATTCTGAGAGATCTCATTTTGAGAAAACAGTGGAAGTCAATAGGCATCATAAACAGTGGTTTTGGTCTTTTATGTTCTGCTGAAGAAAGTATGTCAGGTTTGGAACAAGGCTGAAAATGAAATTTTCTACAAACAAACTCAGTTCCACCACTTCAGTTCCTGAAATTCAGCATATTTTTTGTAATATTAAATGCATTTGGCTTTTTCATGCAGTGCATACTGCTTCACCATTTATCATTCTGCGATAAAGCCCAGAAGTGAGATAATGTACTTATCTCCTACTAATTTTGCAAGACGGCAAAAAAACTCAATCATCAAAACTCTAAATTTGTTCCTTTTAAATAAAATTTTGAGAGGAAACAAAAGTACAAAAAAAAACACACCATCTTCTCACGTTTCCTCAGTTTTTCTTAATTAGATGCTTCACTTTATACATAATTACAGGCTGGCATGTACAATCATACAGTAGTCTTCTTCAGACAGATTTCGAGTATATGATCATCGCCACAGTTTATCATTTCTAGGTGAACCCATCCGGTCATTTATTCTCATTAGCTGGTCTAGCTGAATGGATACATTTACAGAATCGCTTATAGAAAACTGTTTCTGTTTCTGCTCCAATGCGAGAGCCTGCTTTCACTCCATTGTAAAACTAATAAAAACTAACAGGTCTAAACAATAAACCTGTAATATTTATTTGCATCAGTAACACAGCTTCCCACAGATCTTTTATTTGATATGTGGTTCTATGTTACAAATTCCTCAACACACTAAAAATCAATTGGAATTTAAAGTACCCCACTGAAATCATATCCTCAAATGAACCAGATAGATCAAGGAACGTAAGATTTGTTCTTCGACAAGCCGCCTGGGCTGCGCTACGGTTTTTTGGTTTCCCTCAGTTCGTTTCATGTATTTAGCATCCGGGCCACCGTCGAACATTCGTCTTTTTGAAATAAGTGTCTGCAGAGTGTGACAAGAGAATTATTGTCTGCCCAGAGATAATTCTAGGCCGCGGTCAATGTATGGGGTCACGTAACAGTGTCCCGCAGTGGGAGTATTATTAGGATAATAGCAGACCTATCCATCCTCCCTCTATTATCTCTGTCTCCCCGGGTCCCTCCGACTCACGCTCCCTGTTCCGGGATCTTGGAGCCATGGAGGGAGAGGCCAGAGGCTGTGGTAGTTGCCGCAGGTGGTATGTACATGCCCGCCCACCCTGGCACTTTGTGATAACTGGCATCTATTTCAGATGAACCCCTTCCAAGTGCTGCAGCAGCCACTGATCCGGCTTATCACGCCTGTCAGTCAAGGAAAGTGACAGCTTATCTGAGCTGCCTCTCTCCCCTGCAGTGACAGCACGCCGCTGTCTCCGTCAAAATGCTAATGACATCAACAATGATGGCTACAAGTCCGCAACACGATAGTAACAAAAGTCGGGCACACTTTTGGGGGGCGACTCTGTGAACGGGTGGCTGTTCTTATTTGTACAATAGCCAATTGACTTTGCATTTACAAGGTCTCGCTTACAGCTCACAGACGTGCTTGAGGTGATTTTAAACGTAGAAAAGGAATTCTGGTACTCAGTGTGATTGGCTCTGTTCCAGAATCTGGTGAGCTGCCTATGCACGCTGCCAAAGTCAGCATAATTATGCTGCCCTCTGAGATATCTTGTTTTGGCTAGTTTAAAGGATTAGTTCAGTTCCAGAAAAAAAAATTCCTGATAATTTACTCACCTCCATGTCATCCAAGATGTTCATGTCAGGAATTTAAGGTTTTTGAGGAAAACATTCCAGGATTTTTCTCCATATAGTGGACTTCTATGGGGATCAAGTGGTTAAAGGTACAAATTGCAGTTTCAGTGCAGCTTCAAAGGGCTCTACACGATCCTAGCTGAGGAATAAGGGTCTTGTCTAGCAAAACGATCATTAAAAAAAATAAAATTGATATACTTTTTAATCACAAATGCACTGTGAAAATAACTTGTTGATTCAACTTAAAATAATTTGTTACCCGGCTGCCTTAAAATTTAAAGTTCAGTCAACTCAAAAAAGTTTTGTCAACTTGAAATGTTAATGTTAAGTGACAACTTAGATATTTGAGTTCATTCAACTTAAAATTTTAAGGCAGCTGGGTAACAAGCCCAGCTTTTAAGTTTAACAAACCAAATTGTTTAATTGTTTGCTTAGTCAACTCAAATAATATAAGTTTTCACTTAGAACTTAACATTTCAAGTTGAGTAAACTTATTTGAGTTGACTGAACTTAAAATTTTAAGGCTGCAGAGGGAAACAAATTATTTTAAGTTGACTTAACAAATTGTTTTTTTTTTTTTTTTTACAGTGTGCTCGTCTTGCACTAGCTCTGCAATGTGCGTCTACAACTTCACGCATAAAGTGATCATGTTGGAAAAGTTCAAAAAGTTAGGGTAGGGCAAAAAACTCCATCTCATTTTTTCCTCTAACTTCAAAATCGTCTGACGTTGTTTTGCCTGCTTTGTAATGAGCGTTTGACTTTTTTTGCACGCTTACTTTGTAAACACTGGGTCGGTGTTTCCGCCTACGTCAGTTTCAACATGACTACGTAATGCGTGAAGTCGAGCTAGTGCAAGATGAACATTTGTGGTTAAAAAGTATATACATTTGTAATTTTTTGTAGAAAATGACATTGTTTTGCTAGATAAGGGATCGTGTAGATTCCTTTGAAGCTGCATTGAAACTACAATTTGGATCTTCAACCTTTTGATACCCAAAAATTCTGGAATGTTTTCCTCAAAAACCTTTTTTTTTCTTTTCAACTGAAGAAAGACAGACATGAACATCCTGGATTACATGGGGGTGAGTAAATTATCAGGAAAAATTTATTCTGGAAGTGAACTAATCCCTTAACAAGGCAGAAATTCATGCAATCCCAGAGTGTATTGCAAAAGGTTTAGTGTGGGAAAAAAGACACATCCAAGATGGTGAATGAGGTTTATGCGTTGACCTCAAAAAGTTTTGAAACTCGCTCTGCTTATGGACAATATCAGAATAAATCTTCATCATTTTGTGAATGGAGCTGTCTTTTGTAGTAGTAGACAATAATCTTACATGGAACATATGCAGTAATTGGGCTGTAATCATTTTGACTATGATGGTTCTTGACCTTGGTAAGTGGAAATTAAAGAAGGGCAGTCAAGATGTTCCCTATCACTCCTCATTATTTTGCTGTGAGACTTTGTCCACTGTGTGCAGATAGAGCCATAGCTCACTCAATATTTTTATGGATTAAATCATTTTGTTAATCATTTCAGTTGATGAATGACCTTTCGGTTCTGCAAACACTCCTTCTTCATTATTAGTGTTAGCAACCTTTCTGACTTTCCTGTTTAGTTTTTCCCCTCCAATAAAAGGACAGATAACATTTGTGACGCTTGACCACAAAACCAGCTAGAAGTAGCATAGAAATAGCC
>JAHKKF010381014.1:0-13610 GCA_019740295.1 Labeo calbasu | reverse complement strand
CTAGATAAGACCCTTCTTCCTCGGCTGGGATTGTTTACAACCGCATTTTGGATCGTTTGAAGCCGCATTTAAACTGCATTTTGGAAGTTCAAACTCGGGGCACCATAGCGGTCCATTATATGGAGAAAAATCCCGAAATGTTTTCCTTAAAAAACACAAATTCTTTACGACTGAAGAAAGAAAGACATGAACATCTTGGATGACAAGGGGGTGAGTACATTATTGTTGTTCTGGAAGTGGACTTCTCCTTTAAGCTGCACTGAACAACATTTAAAGTAGTTCACCTACTGTATGATTTACTTTGGTCTGGATTTTTTATTTTATTTTTTTTTACCTCTTCTACTATGTACAGGGGTGCACAAAAGTGGTCCGCAGGTCCGCATGCGTGACCAAAATAAGAAAATGCGCTGTGTAAATAAGTTCAGAACGCGCATTTGCGTACCAACATGGTTGCAGCTCTTAATGCACAATTGCCATTTTAGACTGACAAACTGTAATACTGCATAAGATTTCTATTCGAACAGAAAGCATAATTCTAGGCTATTCACTGCCATTTTCAAACCACAATGCAAAAATGTGACATTTCATTCACTGACGCTCTTCACACCCGACGGAAACGCGTATAAATACTTGCTGGCAGCCCGCCAAAATAAAAACCTGTTAATTTAGGTTTGAAAATGATGAAAATTCACATAAAAAATTTATTTTTAAGTTTACAATAAAATAATCGTATTTTTATTTAATTATTGAATAAATAAATTCCGATTTTATTATTAATTAATTAATACATTTTTTTAGCATTATATTTAATGGGTCACAATATGTGTAGTGTGAGGACCAAACCAAATCTCCAGGTACTCTTATGAGAACCAAGCTAAAAAACTTATACCCCTGGTTATATAACAACAGTTTTATAAACATTTTTTCCCCATAATGTAAAATTAAATATATATATGTCTGGTATATATAATTGTATATTAATATACATATATATACATAACATATGAACATAACTCAAAATGTAAGAAATTATTATATTATATTATATTATTATATTAAAATTTTATACGTACATTACACAACACATCAGACAAAAAATTTCAAGAAAAGCATCACTCAAGCAGTACTCAAAAACCAAAATGGGTCAAATTAACCCTCAAAATAATCTTGCATTTCTGCAACTTGACAATACTATAAGTTATTAAGATATTAAAAGAATTTGATCCAAAATTAATTAAATGAGTTATTTAAAGTAAATAGTTCATGACATTTATTTCATGTTTTAAATATTAAACATTTTAATACAAATGTAATATTTAATTAAGTTCAATTTAAGCCATATTTAATTATTTTATTGTATTTTATTTTATTTTATTTTTTTTTTACATTTTCATTCAGGCAAGGTCATGCATGACTTTTGAAAGTCTAAAGCCTTGAAACATTGCCTCCTCTCCCATTTTACACACTTTAGTAATTATTAATTAAAAAGAATATCATCCTAAAGAACAGTTTTCAATTTCAAGGGATTTTTGCCCTTACTAAAATCAGTATGCTGGTTTTCCTTCTGTCGGTGACTCATCACTCAGTCTGCCTGTTTGCTTTGAAGACGACATGAAACAGACCCTATTGACTTGCCATAGAAATGTACCCAGTCTTATTGTGTGTGATTCATCATTGCACATTATTATATAGACAAAAAGTGTTTGAATATAATCTGTCTTCAAAAGTTTCCGCAATGTCTATGTCTCTTCTACTGACATAACCAAGTCCATGTGAGAAAAATAAACTCGCCAAGCTAGTATGTGAGCAGACATACTACACGAATGAGACAAGATGCTACACCTCACGCCAATCATAAACAAGGTACAGTTAATTCAGCTATTATATTTCTCAAATTACTCTGTTTATTAAACAAAGGTGTTTTTGTTCCCATAAAATGACTGTAATCCACAGAGTTACGAAACTCCCCCTCCCCTGCTTTCGAGCAGCAGTATCCTCCTGTTTCAGGTCGATTGATTAAAAAAAAGTTTCCGAAACCCAGGCTGCCTACAACAGATGCTTCAAGCTGAACCGCTCTCCTACACTGCAAATTTCCCAAGGCAAAGACAAAAACAAACAAGCGGCCTGGCAGAGGAGAACAGATGATGCATGTGAATGACCTAGTGCTCACTGAGACGGGCCTGCTGGGGCCGGGCCAGAGATGAGGCACTGACCGGGGACTTTAGAGCCTAGAGAGTCCCACACACATCTACTCGGCCAGTCAGGAGACTCACGAAGGCTCTTCAACATGACTCATGGGCAGCAGGAGAACTCTCAAAGATGCCAATTAGTTTGCAGACATCTTGAAGAGATGGTTCTTTTTATAACGGTGGTTGCAAAGCCGCACTGCGTTGATATTTCCTATTCATGAGAATTAAAATTCTGAAATTAATTCAGCGCTTAATATATATAATTTCTACCTGGTGGCTGTGCTCTTTGGAAAGTTTGAAAGACTTTTAAAAATGTAAAATTCAAAGCGTCTATTGGACTGATGAAATGTTTGCCATTCAGAATTTCTGCAGGGAAATGATGTCATGAAAATCAAGTCATCACAAGAAAACACTGGGAATTTTTTTAAAGCTTTCATTGGATATAGACGCCTTTTGCTGCCTGATAGTGTCAACATAGGCTCACTGGAAATACGTGCCTCTGTATACATTTCTGCAAAACTGAAAAAAGTACCTATATGTACGTACAAATCACTGCAGTTTCCAGTTGAAATGAACACTAGAGGCAGTAAAACTCTGACAGATTTTATTCCTTTTCACACAAAGTATGATTTACATACAGAGTTTTGATTAATAAAGCCTAATTTTCACAAAACTACTTGCAGAATATTATATTACGGCTTCAAAACAATCCTGCTTGATTTGAAAACTGATACTTTCGAACGCTGTCGTCACATACGCAGCTTCATATGCATACGTTTTCTAATTCAGTAAGTTTCTTCAGTAGCTCAAGTGGTACTGCGTTGCACTTGAGTGATGAAGAACTTTGGTATGAACCCTGTGAAACTACGCTTCAACAAAACAGCTTAAATCCACATAAGGATGTTAAAATAGCATGGCTATTCTCTAACATGATAGAGAATTAATCTTTAGTTTAGTCTTTTTAATAAAAACGCAGCAATATGTGCCTGTGCCACGGTCACGTACTGAACCTGTGTTTTAGTGCCACTTTTTAGACGTTTCACTTTGAAACTGCCACGAAATGTGCAGTAAGGTATGTAAGTGTAAGTGTACAGTGTTGCAAAAATGTATACAGAGGCACGTATTTCCAACGAGCCTGGGTTTAAAGCTTGGAACGATCTGGTTCGCTTGGATCTGAAAACCCAAGGTCTGCCTAAGACCCACACAGGTTTGGTTCCATTGTCTCAGCCACTGGTCAAGAAAAACTAATTCTTATGGTAATTTGTAACTATTTCACATTTTGGCAAAACAGTGTTTGATTTGTATGAATTTTTCAGATTCTTTCATATGTTTTCATACAAAACGCCCCACTGACAGTTTAGAGATGGGAAGCATGTTTTCCTAAAAAAATCTTAATTTTTTATTTAAATCACATTGTATGAATTTAGATGAAAATGCCATAAAATAGTTGTTTCCTCTTGAGATCTGGTTGCTTGAAATTGATATTTATAGCCTCAGGTAATTTCAAATAAAGGCACTTTACCGAATGGATTAGAAAAGCTCTGATTTCCTATAAAATATGGCAAACTTTCATTATTGTTTTGGGGCTTTTAAGGGGACAGTTCACCCCCCAAAAAACTTCTGTCATTAATTACTCACACAGGTCGTTCCAAACCCTTCGTTCATCTTCGAAACACAAATCAAGATATTTTTGATCAAATCCAAAAGCTTTCTGACCCTGCATAGACAGCAACGCAACTACCACGTTTAAGGCCCAGAAAGGTAGTAAGGGCATTGTTAAAATAGTCCATGTGACATCAGTGGCTCAACCGTAATGTTATGAAGCTCTGATATAACTTTTTGCGCACAAAAAGATAAAAAAAAAAAACTTTACTCAATAATTTCTTTTCTTCCACGTCAGTCTTTGACACGCGCTCACGAGAGTACACGACGCATGGTACACTACGGTGAGTAATTAATGACAGAATTTTCTACATTTTCATTTTTGGGTGAACTATCCCTTTAACAATATTTTAATAAAACACACATATTTAGCCCAATAATGCTACGACAACATTACTATATCCCCACCTCTCTGTTCTTGGATTTCATGGAAATCATGGAAAGCTGCATCCGAATTGCTCAATTAATCAATGAAATACTTACCAAACGATTAGCAAAGTAATCCTTACTTGCAGCTCTAATCGTTGCCATTCATCAATTATCCTAAAAAATTATATATCAAATTGTATACGAAATATCCTAAACAACAGGTTTATTGTGTATAAAAATCTGTTTTTTTTTTTTGTTTTACTGATTAATCAACAATACTTGGCAGATAAATTTAAATCAATTACAAAAATAATAAATGCAGCCCTAATCGTTGCCATATATTCTATTACAGAAAACCACAATGCCAGCCTAGTTCAACTAAATCAAAATCAAAAATAAGTATATTTCATGTTGTTTTCTCTCAAAAATCCATGCAAAAATATTCTCCGAAATTTTTGACATACATAAACAAAACACAATCTGGCAACATGGATAACAGGAGGTGTTATGAAGGACCAAACAATGTAGGTAAAAAAAAATAAGCATATTTTTAAATCTACACCTGCCGTGGTGTTTCTTATTTGTCATCTCTATTTTTGGTCTGTGTCATACTGAAAAAGACACTCCTCGTTACAGGCTGTGAAAGAAGTGCTGCCTTTTATATTCAGGTCCAGTTGGAGTCAGAAAAACTCCTTTATTAAAAATTAATTTATGCATGCCGGGTTTACCCAGGTGAAAAACAAGTGCCCTTTACTTAAAGTGCTCTATTTTTACGCACTAATTTTGTACTTAATATACTAATGATTACTCTTTAGTAAGATAATTTTAAGAATATCTAAGTGTACTTAAATGCGTAATTTTGGACAGTATGAATATGAACTAAAATGTGCTTTAACATACTAACTCTGTATTTAAAAAAATGTATTTAGTATTTAGTAAACCCATTTTTCATACACTAGCGGGTTCAAGTATATTACAAATATATATAAATACTTTAAATAAATACTTTTTTAAAAATATAGAGTTAAAAGCACATTGTAGTTCATATTCATACCCAAAATAGTGCATGTGAGTACACTCAGAAATAATAAAGAATAATTAAATTTTTAGCATATTAAGTACAAAATTAGTTTGTGAAAATAGAGCACTTTAAGTACATGGAAGTGTAGGCAGGTAAGAGTGGTCTGAGTCAGATACAAATTTTGGACCTGAGGAGTCCTCAGTGATACCCATCTATGACCATCTTCCATCCATGTCTCTCTAATTCTTGGAAAACTTGAATGAAATCCCCGCCATTCAGGTCTATTGTGAGCACTGTCCGATCCCAGCCAAAGAATTCCAAACTCGGTCTGTGCACACGGCACTTCCTGTGTGAGCGGGCTGGTGCCTGACACCGAGGGGACCGCAGGAACAATGTGTGTACGGACGGCCCTAATCACAGACCTCAGAACAGTCAAGACAACGGCCACACAGACTCACACCCTTTCTCCTACCCACTTCCTGTCCTGTCTGCAAAACCTCTTCCTGCAATTGTGACTCAAGCAGAGCCACGCCGATCCGCATAATAGCCATTCTACTGCTTTTATTTAAAGACAGAATGAGACTTTATCACCGCAGAGAAGAATAGCGCTGCTATCGGGGCTCTTATCTGATGCCAACAGCCCTGTGGTGGAGGGATTGTTTTCGCCATCTGTTCCTTGGCTCCACTTCTTCCTCCATCTTATTTCAAGCACTTCATCAGGCCTACAACAGTTGGCACTTTCCAAGAATAGGGTGCAAAGTAGGGCCCGGAACTCTTAAAAAATTAAGAGCTTTTTTCAATTGGTCAGTGAAAAGAGGTGCTCAAGCTAAATATTATATGAGCTGTTACTTATTCATTTTTCAACCCTGCATTAAATAGTGTGTAGATACACCAAAATGCCATTTCAGAAGTGTGTCATCTTTGCTGTGTAAGTCTGGCACAAGACAAAATGCTGGTTTGTACTAGTAATTAATACATTTATATTGACCTTAATTCCAGTCGCTAGAAAGTGCAATGGTGGAAATAAACATAATAAGGTGGTGAGATTATATGTTAAACAACAGTTTTTTTATATTAAATAGTGGTTCTGGCAACCAAAATATTTGTATGTACCAAAAATAAGAGTTTTCGAAGGCCAAAATCCCTAACTTAAACAGTTAGCACTTCACTGATGACATGTTATGACTGTTTCAGCGTCTATTTCATGCACACATCGGTAAACAGGTTTGTGGATGCACTTTCCTGTGACAAAAAGATGCTAGAATAGTTTGTTTGGCTGCCGTGCTTGTTAGGCCGAAATATCAAGAGGTGGGTTATCAAAGAACTATTTTAACGATGTCCTTGCTACTTTTCTGGGCCTTGAACGTGGTAGTTGCATTGCTGTCTATGCAGGGTCAGAAGGATTTCATTAAAAATATCTAAGGTCTTACAGGTTTGGAATGACATGTGGTTGAGTAATTAATGACAGAATCTTCATTTTTGGGAGAACTTATGTTCTTTTCTACTATCGACCTTAAATGAATTTAACAATAAAATATAGCTGCAAGTAGCAATTAAAGGAACAAGCACTAGGTAAGCAAGGCAGCAAGCATCAGAGCAACTGAAGCAAGAGTAATTTAAGCCATTTTAAGACGGTCAAAATGGGTGAAAAATCATAAAAACAACCACTAGAAATATGATTTAAAGTTCAGTGTAAGATGACAATGACACACACAAAGATTGATGTCAATATGTCAAAGCTTTGCAGAGATACAGCCTCAGATGCAGTTTGACATATTTACAGCAATGTGTTAAACAAAAACCGCTTTCACATGAAATCCATAACGTTTTTGCCAGCATGGTCTAAAAATGATCTACAAATTTTGTGAAAATTGGGTCAACAGTCTAGGACAAGTTTGAAAAAGCAGGGGGTTTTTTTTGGCATTTTTTTTTTATTCTTTATGACGTTTTGAGTACCATCAGGACATGATGCCGAATGCAACTTTCTGAATGATGCCGAAGACACGTAGTGAGATTTGGAATGATACGGCAATGCGTTTGTAAAATATAGCATTTTATGACAAAATTCAAAATGGCCAACACCCAAAATGGCTGACATGGAAAAATTGGGTATGGTTTAATCTGGCATCCACCGGATCTAAAGATACCAGTTTTGTGATTTTTGGCCAAAGCATTTAGAAGTTATTAGCAAAAAGAGCCCTTTTTCATATCTCCTGACCAGTAGGTGGTGCTGCTTCATAACTGTACAGGTAGCCTCAGGTCATTGTTATAACACACACCAAGTTTGGTCTCAATATGCCAAACCGTTGTGGAGATATAGCCTCACATCCATTTTACGTGCTATTCGTAGAATTCGTTCACGCGTTATTCGAGAACGGTTTGACTAATCAACTTGAATTCCATAACTTTTTGCTAACATGGTCTAAAGATGACCTGAGCCAATTTTGATGAAAAACAGACAAACTGTCTAGGAGTAGCCTTTTCAAATTAAAAAACTAAGCCTTTTGATTTTGAAATTTTGGTGTTCATTCAACACATGTATAATAAACTTTGGACAAGTGGTGGCGCTAGAGAGTTTGAGTTAGAGACTCCAAACTTGCTATGGTTAATGCTGAGATGTTTCCTCTATCAGTTTGACAAATTTCATTACTTTCCCGCAAGCGGTTTTATAGCCTGCCGTAGACTTGAGAGAAGAAACGGAAGAAGAAGAAGAAGAAGAAATCTAATGGACACAAGAGGTGCCTTTGCACAATTTATCAAACATATTTAATAGCTCTAACAACAAGAAGCTTTAAATACTGGATTGATTAATACTTCAAAAAGAAGTAATGGAGCCAGTGATCTGCATTTGCGAAAAGTGCTATCTGAAGCTTTAGGCATCTTTTTAAAGAGCAGCAAAAGGACAATATACTAATAATGTACTTAGGCAAGAGAGAAAGGTTACATTTGTGTGTTTCTGACTGAATATTGCATCCAAGCAGTCTCTAAAAGTCTCATATTGTGGGATATGAGGACAGTTATCTGGGGCATCACACAGAGAAGTGGACCACCTCTTTCTTAAGGATGTTCTACATGCAGCCAGACGATATAATATGGAGAGACTGTGAGCAAAAATAAGTAATTTTGTTTGCCTGGCAAAGGACCAAAATACCAAATATGGAAATTAACAGGTGAGTGCTATGAACACACGCAAACAAAAATATCTCTGTTTACTAGTATTCTACACTGTTATTTTTCTGCATCCCGATATATTTCCTCCGCAGATCTACACACAACATGATACAGAGAGCAGAGCAGCTGTGGGTCTGTCATCCTGCATGTGTGCAAACAGCCCTTGGCAGTAAGGCAGAGTAAGGGTGCCTACACACTAGAGAAAGCTCTGCTGGAGCCTCTGATGGAAAGAAATCAGCCACAACATTAAAGGGATAGTTCACCCAAAAATGAAAATTCTGTCATTAATTATTCACCCTCATGTCGTTCCAAACCCATTAGACATTCGTTCATCTTCAGAGCACAAATTAAGATATTTTTGATAAAATCTGAGAGCTTTCTGACTGTGCATAGACAGCAACACAACTGACACATTCAAGGCCCAGAAAGGTAGTAAGGACATCGTTAAAATAGTCCATGTTGAATTGTCTGCTTTTGCTTATATGACAAGCTCTCACATTCTTCCTCTGCATCAATGGTGTGCAGACAAGTTGCGAGGACCCGGAGGACTCTAGCAGGCAGATATATCCATCCAAGTGAAGCCATCCCACTCACTGGGCGGCTACACTTGTCTACCGACTCTGCTTCAAAGAGCCATTTGAGCCCGACAGGTAGTCATTCCCCTGCTGCCATGTCTTGGACAGAAGATGAGCCCCAGAGAGCCAGCAAGATGACAGAAGCATATGTTTAAGAGGACACTTGAGTGTCTCCCGCAGCCTCCGACACAGGAGGCCAGAGGGGATTGTTACCAGGAACAAGATCAAAGCCAGGGGTCTGTATCAGCATGGATCTTTACAGACACACAGACTTTACACAGTTTATTTTCAGAGGGAGGAGTTTCCTCCTGGGATATCTGACATGCATTTGGTCTGCCTATCGTGTCAAGTGCCAAAAGCCAATTGCATTTTGGATAGGACAGTATATACAGTTGAGGAATCTGCAAAATGTTATTATTTTACCAAAATAAGAGGGATCATACTAAATGCATGCTATTTTTTATTTAGTACTGACCTGAATAAGATATTTCAAATAAAAGACATTTACATGTAGTCCACATGAGGAAATAATAGTTGAATTTATAAAAATGACCCTGTTTACATACACTTGATACTGTGACTCTTAATACTGTGTTGTTATTTGAATGATCCACAGCTGTGTTTTTTTTGTTTAGAGATCATTGTTTATGAGTCCCTTGTTCGTACTGAACAGTTAAACTGCCCGCTGCTCTTCAGAAAAATCCATCAGGTCCCACAAATTCTTTGGTTTTCCAGCATTTTTGTGTATTTGAACCCTTTCCAACAATGGCTGTACGATTTCGAGATCCTTCTTTTCACACTGAGGACAACTGAGGGACTCATATGCAACTATTACAGAAGGTTAAAACGCTCACTGGTGCTCCAGAATGAAACACGACGCATTAAGAGCTAGGGGGTGAAAACTTTTGAACAGAATGAAAATGTGTACATTTTTCTTACTTTGCCTAATATCATATATTTTTTTCATTTAGTACTGCCCTTCAGAAGCTACAGAAGATACTTACATGTTTCCCAAAAGACAAAATAAGATAAATTTACTTTGATTTTCAAAGTAAATTCCCATCAGTAAGCATATGTAAACTTTTGAATGGGGTTATTTTTTATAAATTCAACTATTATTTTCTCTTGTGGACTACATGTAAACATCTTTTATGTGAAATATCTTATTCAGGTCAGTACTAAATAAAAAATAACATGCATTTTGTATGACCCTGCTTATTTTGGTAAAATAATGAACATTTTGCAGATTCTACAAGGTGTATGTAAACTTTTGACCTCAACTGTAAACCCAAACACTACTTATTGACCTCAAACATAGGCAGGATGTGGAAGGAAGAACGTAGTTTGTGCGTGTGATTATTTATAACTTGCATAATCTGCATGACGTGGCCTACATATCAACTTTATTAGAAGTAGATAAATAGCAGTTTGGGACTGCCATCTGTCACCATCTCTCTGTACTTTACATACAGAATTGAGATGCCTGAACCTGAAGCCTTAAAGGGATAGCTCACCAAAAAATTAAAATTCAGTCTAATTGTTCGCTCATAATTACTCGCCCTCATGTCGTTCCAAACCCGCAAGACCTTCATTCATCTTCAGAACACAAATTAAGATGATTAATATGAAATCCGAGAGCTTTCTGACCCTGCCTAGACAGCAACGCAACTACTGCATTCAAGGCCAAGAAAGGTAGTAAGGACATTGTTAAAATGGTCCATGTGACATCGTTTTTATCAATGTTTTTATTACCTTTGCTGAATGAAATTTACATCAGAACACTTGATGCAGGGTTTCCTCTGAGAAGGCAAAGGAGGCAATGACTCTTCAAAATGAGAAACTATGAATGAAAACATTAAAATATGAGCAATATAACAAAATTCAAGATCAAATTGTGTGTAAAGCACTCATTTTTCTAAAGTAATACTGTTTAACTGTGACACTAGCAGATCCGCTTTCCCTCAGTGTTTGCACTGAGTTTATAAAGCATGGTGTTTAATGTGGGGGAAATTATAATATACATATAAAAAGTCACATAAAGGGAGGCAGTGCTGTGATTGGCTCATTACCCTCTCAACATGATAATGCCAACCTCTCATGTTTGCAAACGGTCTGCAAACCAACCCGAACTGTTGAAAATGGACAGACTAATTAATTACAAACTAATTATTTAAATCACAACCCCTCTGCAAAATGAAAGGTACACCTCTGTGTCTGCATCCTTTGGTATTTACAGAAAATTTATTGACTAATGGTCAGAAAAAAAAGATGAGTATTAGTAATAAAAGTCAAAGAAAACCGCCAAATCATCCACAGGATTCAAAGCAATCTCTTCAAAAGAGAGAGATGAAACAAGTATATCATTGCTAGAATTTGCTAAAATATATTGGGACGCAACCGAACTATTCAAAACACTTCTTTGCATAAATCAAATCATGAGCAGATACAACTGAAGAATATAGAGAATTTTCTACACTACATCATATTCTATACTCCCATTATGTTAGGCTTTTTTCACCAACAATAATTTAGCTCCATACAACCTTTTCCAGCATCTCTCTGACTTAATGAAATAAACAACATGTTTTTGCTCATGCACCTTTAAGAGTTTAATGTAAATGACCTCTGTTATGATTGGCTAATCTCTGCTCGCCAACATAGTTCACACTGTTGTTCATCAAGCCAGGCCAAGTACTGAATACTGAATAGGCACTGATATGTGAACGTGGGTGGTCATACTGTATGTTCACACGCTCATGGTTGTCAAGGCAATACTATCCCGTTTTTTTATTTTTTGTGGCTTATTTTCCATAAAAGATGTGTGTGGAGTGGGAAAGCAGCTTTGCATTTCGAATGTCAGAGTATGTCTCCATAGTACATCAAACTCATATTTCAAAAGAGCAAAGAAAATCCTATTTTCCATGACATGTCCCCTTTATCAAGCTCCAGCCTTTAACCCCAGGGGTGATTTTAAGACTTCAGCCTTAAGACGGTTCGGCTTCATAACTGAATATGAGATGATGTGGCTCTGAGGAATATTTCTTGCTAGAGGTCAGACTTGCAATTTGTCTGTATTCGACCAGGCTGACATTTTACCTTCCAGCACAGTGAAGTTATGAAGCAGTTACTTATTAGAATTGATGGTTCTGTGGAGAACCTTTGACATCTGTGGAATCTTTCCATGGTTCTTTATTAAAAATGGTTCTTTTGAGAACTGTGCACTGAAAGGTGCATCTCCGTGAAAACCATTTTTTTAAGCATGTAAGAAAAATGGTGCAGAGGAAACTGGCTGCTCAAATTCTTCCTCCTCCTCCTCCTCCTCCTCACTCTGCGCCTAAGATGAGTATATCTGATCTAGAGAGAGTAATACACTCCTATCCCACTGTGCCGCCCACTCTCCCTCTCACACAAGAGATGCTACATTTTAATAACTGGGAAACGGAGAGAAAGAGAGTGTGAGAAAGAGGAGCAGGAGGAGGCCTGGAGCGTTGGCGGTGAACTGCATTTCCATGCGAGACCTGCTTTTAGAGGAGCTCTACAGAGTATATTTATGAAAATTTATACATCAAAATGCAGCGAGAGACATAAATGCGATCCTAAGATGATAAGACTGAAGGTCGGGGAATGACAGACAACGAGTAAAACAGAGAAACCCACTTACTGGGGCCGTGTGGTGAACTAGGTCACCGCTCTGTTAAATATGCAAGAATAACTGCAAGGAAGACACGCACACATTCTAAACATCATTCATTCAGGGAGTGTAAAATCTGATTTATAAAAATAGCATTGAACCCTCATGTCCCTGCAGCGCAGCACATATGCCCAGATGTCTGACCTAAAGGTACAACGTCAATTGAAGTGCAAACGTTCTGTTGCTCTTTCACAGCTCAGGATATGTATTGGAGTTCCCTTAAAGGATTAGTTCACTTCCAGAATAAATTTTTTTTAAATTTTTGACTCACCCATATGACATCCAAGATGTTCATGTCTTTCTTTTTTTTTCTGTCGTAAAGAAATAGTGTTTTTCATATAGTGGTTTCAATGCAGCTTCAAAGGGCTCTACATCGATCCCAGTTGAGGAATAAGGGTCTTATCTAGTGAAACGATTTTCTAAAAAAATTAATTCTATACTTTTTAACCACAAATGCTCATCTTGCACTAGCTCGACTTCACGCATTACTTAGTCACATTGGAAAGGTCACGCATGACGTAAAAGTACCGACCCAATGTTTACAAAGCAAACATGCAAAGAAAGCCAAACACAAAAATGTAAAAGAACAATGTCGGATGATTTTGAAGTTGGAGGTGAAAATAAAATGGAGTTTTTTGCCCTACCTTCTTGAACCGAAGTACACAGACGAAAAACAAACTGCACGTGACCTTTCCAACTTGACTACGTAACGTGTGAAATCGTAGATACGCATCGAAGAGCTAGTGCAAGACAAGCATGTGTGGTTAAAAAGTATACACATTTTTAGATTTTTTAGAAAATGACTGATCGCATCGCTAGATAAAACCCTTAATCTGCATCTGGGATCATGTAGAGCCCTTTGAAGCTGCACTGAAACTGCTATTTGGACCTTCAATTCATTGAAGTCCACTATATTGAGAAAAATCCTGGCA
>JAHKKF010380981.1:0-30686 GCA_019740295.1 Labeo calbasu | reverse complement strand
ATTTTTATTTTTTTTTTTTAGTAAGGATGCTTTAAATTGATCTAAATTGATGATAAAGACATTTATAATGTTACAAAAGATTTCTATTTCAGAAATTCTGTTCTTCTGAAATTTCTGTTCATCAAAGAAACCCAAACAATTCTATTTAGCTGTTTTCAACATAATAATAATAATAATAATAATAATATATGTTTTTGAGCAGCTAATCCGAATATTAGAATGATTTATGAAGGATCATGTGACTGGATTAATGATGCTAAAAACCCAGATTTAAAATCACAAGAATAACTTACATTTTAAAACATATTCAAATAATTAAAAAAAAGAGTTATTTTAAAATATTACAGAATTGTACTGTTTTTGCTGTACTTTGGATCAAATAAATGCAGTCTTGGTGAATAGAAGAGACTATTTAAAAAAAAAAAAAAAAAAGAAAGAAAAATCTTACTGTCCAAAAAACTTTTGACTGGTAGTGTAGAGTTTTTATTCATGTTTTATTTCAGTTTCAGAAATAAAATTTATTCATGTTTTATTTCAGAGCATCAGGTTAAACTAAATAAAAATGAGAAATGTTGCACTGGCAACTAGCTCCAATAAAGTATTTTTTTTTATTTCAGTTTATATATATATTATTTCAAGTAACAAAAAAACATTTGCTTTTAGTTAACTATAATAACCCTAGTGTAAACAAGAACTCATTCACATGCTGTAAAACAGTACGTGCTGTTGTCGTGACTGTCTACCTCACTGAGAAGTGGGTCATGTTCAGGTGAAAGGTCTCTTTGTAGACTCTGCACTGATGTGGTTACGGCTGTGTTGGCTGAACTCTTCAGGTACTGGACCACATTGATTAAATGGGTCAATGGCACTGTTCCCTAAAAAAAAAAAATAACATTTTGGTCACATTGCATAACCTAGTTTGGAAAATGCTGGTTAGTGAATAAAATAATAAAATTGCATTAAGTTGCCAGTCCTTAAGTTATCATATAGTGACTGATAAGCTCTCTATATATGATTGCCAATAGAGTATATTGGTGTGTAGGTTGGTTATGTCATTCCTGACACACTGACACACTCCTGAATCTTCTCCCCTTGCTTCCCTTCAGACACGTACACACTCAATCTCTATTAAAAAGCTGTTGTTGTTGTATAATAGGTACAATTACATAACAATGTCATCAGAAAACACAAAAAATAACTAAAAATACAATATATGTACTGTATATATGATATCTGTTTATCATATGTATTAAAATTAAGGAAAACAGGTGTAAATGAACACAGTCATTCAGATGATGTAATCTGTTTGATGTGCGACTACAGGTCTGTACATCGCAAGCATGGCCAGAAACTGGCTCCTGTTAAAATAAACTTTTAATAGCAATATTACTGTTTCAAATATCTATTTTAATCAGATTACATTTACAAAATCAACGTTTGTCATTAAGAGTCTCATTGACACACTATTCAGTTTCTCTTCATTATTACTCGCTAAAGCCGCTCATTTATTCACAAAAAGCGTTTTGGCAACTACTATTTAAAACAATTAAACACCCTCATACCTGGGACTGAAAGGTTGTAGGAAGAGAAAACATATTTCGCTTGGATTTTCGTTGAGAGGTTTTCTTGTGCTCCTGTCAGATCCGCTGCTCTTCTGTTCTTAGGTTATGACCAGCGGTGTTGTTAATCTCATCGGTGACTCCACCCTTCCCTTTGTGAAACCGAAAGACAACGTTGTTAAATTCAGCGATTTAATCGCTCTTACGTGAGCCTTCACTTCTTCGGCGGTGGTCTAAACCAACAATACTTGTCTTTAGTGCCGCCTGTTGGAAAATAACGTTAAGGTGTGAAAAAGTATTTTGGAAAATGTATTACCTTAATAAAAAAAGAAAATTAATATTTTATAAAAAACCAAAAAAATTGTTTTACTAAAATATTTAGTAAATACCTTAATTAGTTATTATTTATTACCTTATTAACAGTTTTTAATGAACAATAACATAAAATCATAAAATAATCACTTAACAAGCTAATAGGTCATTTAGAACTGTCCCAGTAAAAGATAGGTCATTAGACAAATATTTCTTTGGATTTTATTAAATAATGGGGTATAATTAATATTTATTGTTTCTTTTTGGCCGTTGCACATGTTAATTCCTAAATAAGCAAAGAGGATTTTATAATGGGAATATCGTGCCTGTATTATGAGAGTAAGACAAGCTAAATATTCTCTCTTTAGCGCCCTCTGGTGTCCGTGTAACATGTTTCAATGCAGCGCACATCCCCGGATGTACTGTTTAGGTCTTTGCCTTTAAAAGCATAGAAATAATGATCTTTGTAATTTATAATAATAATACAGCGCTTTGGAAGACATAAATATTGTGATGATATAATTACACAATAATCAAAAATGGCGTGTTGGAATCGCCTGAAAACGTAAATTCATGAGCTAAGCGACTGGTTAGCTTTACTTCCGGGTTGTTTAAAGACTTTCACAAAAATGGATAGGGTAGAAATAGAAAATAGGCCACCTGGTTAAATATTATTTTGCCGTGAGAGGCATATTTTACTAATTTTTTACCTTCTCCATGTGACAATAAAGAAGTCAAAATAAATAATAATAAAATTAGTAGATAACAAAATATTAAAGATCAAAATATTATTATACGCCTAAATGGTTTACATGAGGCTTTTAAAAGTCTTTCAATGTATATTTATTTTTTATTAAACACTTTTATGTTTTTATTTCTTTATTTATTATATATCACAAACTTAATAAACAGCTCGTAGGATAATGTGAATTTATAATCTTTTAAAATCGCCTTGGATTATTCAAACGGCAATTTTCAAAACAGCGATTTAGTTTTTTAAATGGGAGTTGCACTTATTAATTTCACGAACAACCGTGAAAGTTGATATGATTATTGTTTTTTTTTTTTTATTATTACTTATTTAATTTTTTAAAGATAATCCTGCTCTCTTGTCTGCGTTTGATCCTAAATTAAATACAGCTGCAAATGCACCTAAAGCCTTTTGTCATCGCGCATTAAAGCACTTCCGCTGTGATCCACGTTACTCATTGGAAGTTGCATCAGGCGGATTAAAAGCAGCCGGTCTGTGGTGTCGACGCCGTTTTATAAACTAACAACAAATCTAAGCATCTCCAAGCGGCACTAATCGCCGACGTCTTTCATCTGTTAAAGTAATCGTCGTAATATCGCATGTCCAATATACAGAACCTCCAGTCCTTCGGTAAGTTGCACGCATCGTCCACGAGTTTACAAACGGAAATCATCTCAAGCATTGTCTGTTTAATTTGTCTTGTGTGCTCATAAATGCTTCAGAACGAATGTAGGATTTAAATATAGTAGATGAAATGAGGGATTAGATTAGATGTTTAAAAAAAGGGAAAATATCAGAGAATTTTAAAACTGGCAAAATAACTGCGTATTTATAGACAATTGTTTTCCTGTTTGTGCTCACCGTGGTTGCTTGTTAGTTTAATGTGTAAGGTTACTTTTGTAAGAGTTCTTATCCAGTAATAAAAACACAAAATAAAAAGGAAATGACCGCAAATGTGTTTGTGTGAAGGCCAGAATTGGCCTATAAAGTCTCACAATGATAGGAAAAAACGTGTATTTGTATTTTGGTGACAACCCACAATCATATGTTGCTCATCATTTGACCTCATTCCCATTGTGTGACTTGCAGTTCATCATCAGCTCTTATTGCACTAGTACATGTGAGTTGCATTCCTTGCAACCAGGACTAAAATATCCATTGTTTTTCTGTAGATCCCTTTGCTGATGCAACTAAGGGTGACGACTTGCTCCCGGCTGGGACTGAGGATAAAATCCACATAAGGATTCAGCAACGAAACGGCCGCAAAACGCTGACCACAGTGCAAGGCATTGCAGATGATTATGATAAAAAGAAACTTGTAAAAGCCTTTAAGAAGGTATTTTCTAACAGTTTGAAGCATTTCTCATTCTCCGTGTTATTTAATGTTGAGTAATAATGCAGTGTTTTATTTAACAGAAATTTGCCTGCAATGGGACTGTGATCGAGCACCCGGAGTATGGCGAGGTGATTCAGTTACAGGGGGACCAAAGGAAGAATATCTGTCAGTTCCTAATGGAGGTAAAGTTTGCTTCTGTTTGGTTAATTTGACTGCCCATGTGGTTGTTTTGGACTTCATATCAAACCAGTTTTGTATGCAATTACACATTTTCATTCTCCATTTCGCAGATCAACATTGTAAAGGAGGAGCAGTTGAAGGTTCACGGATTTTAAGACGCTGGCCCCTCCAGGGCTTTCTAAAGGACTGCACCAGCATGTAGCAATCCTAGTATATTCATAGCAGGGTTTTCGTGACCATATGCTAACAACACTGACAGCAGGGTAAAACGGTTTGTTTTTGCAATCATTTCGAGCTCGAATCTTCATAATGACCTCAAGCGGACCACTAATTCCAGGCTGGTCTGAATTAGATGCTGAATCTTTGTTGCTAATGCTTGTGAATGTTTTATGCTAGATACACTTGATTGCACGATATCTTTTTATCAAGGACAATAAAATTATGTGACTTTGCACATTTGTGACTGTTTGTCTTTCATTCTCTAATAAAATTTAATGTTTATTGCAGCAAAGTGTTTTAAGACTTAACTTTCAGGACTGTTGGAGCACCAATATTGCTTGTTTAAATCTCGACAGCTCAAATTAAATGGGTGTTTGTACATTTTGTTCCACCTAGGTGGTATGAAGTCACAAAGTATTGTGACTTTTGGTCTTGCAATAAAAATGAGCAATTTATATTAGATTCTAATAGCAATTAAACAAATTGTGCTTGTTTTTAGCATGGGCTAGAGGTTTATGATGAAGTGTTCTTACATTTACATTTGTGGTGCATTATTCTGAGGAAGTTCATAGTATTGACAATGTTTCTTGTTGGTAAACTGCTTTTGTTCACTCTCTTGTAGTTTGGCTCATTGTCAGGGCTGGAAATCCTCTCAGCTGTGGCCTAAGTCTGCAGTGTCCTAGCTGTCCCGCCAGGCTCAAACATGAGTGTAATCCTCTTTAAAGGGCATGGAATGGCGTTCATGACTGAGGGACGCCAATCTCACACAGTCCGTGTGGGCATTTCAAACAATTTTACCACAACATGACAGTCTGAAAAATAATAATTTGGGACTTTGCATCAATTAATCCAACTCCTACTTTTTTTTTGTAATCTGTGTAAACACAAGGTCCTTCAATAACTCAAATCCAACGCAAGTGTGAAAAAGTAGCGCAAGACTCAAATATTTTGAATTCTTTTACCTAAAAGATTTGTTCACTGATTAGTGCGTTTACTGAATCATGAATCATTTTCCTCAGTTTTGTCTGTTGTGGGGTTTAGACTTTTATCAAACTATAAAAACAGTGAGAATAAGCCTAAATGTGACTCTAGACTGTCTTAAGTAGCACGGGTATATTTGTAGCAATAGCCTAAAATACATTGTATGGGTCAAAATGATCTTTTATGCCAAAAATCATTAGGATATTGAGTAGGTCATGTTCCATTAAGGTATTTTGTAAGGGTTTTTTTTTTGCCATATATCAAAACGTAATTTTTGATTGGTAATATGCGTTGTTAAGAGCTTCATTTGGACAACTTTAAAGGCAATTTTCTCAATATTTTGATATGTTTGCACCCTCAGATTCCATTTATTCATTTTTCAGATGATGTATAAATCTCAATTTTAAAAATATGGACTCTTATGACTGGTTCTGTGGTCCAGGGTCACAAATAAATAAAAAAATAATACTAATACAAAGCTTAAAGTTATTTAAAATGTTTATATAATAACACTGCACAATTTTGGATCCATCTTATTTTTTATTGTGGAAGTAAGCTTATGGGCGAGACTTCCGGTTCATTAATAACGAGAATAACAAAGTGTAGTTGTTACAACAGTAAAACTGATCGCACTACAAACCAGTTTGTTCATAATTAAGATAATACATTATAATAATATGGTAAGACAAACCGATTTGCAATATCATGCTGCAAAACGTATTTTGTATAGCTAAAAATAGCTGGAAGCAGATGAGACCGGAAGCCAGACCCATAAAATCTACACGTGGCCACACCCACTCTTACGAGAAAAGATGGATATGATCATCACTCATTTTTACATATTCATAATAACTCCCAAACGCCATGTCGCCTTGTTTTTGAAGCTTTTATCAATCAGTAATTATAAGTCCAAATAAATATAAATTATTAGTTATTATTATTAGTTAGTTATTCATTTTTGCGTCATTTTATAATCATCAGTCAATTATACACAGTCATAAACCCTTGCATATTCATAAAACTTGTTAACGAGATGTTCATCGAATTTATTCACAAAGATGTTTGAATCTTTCACGTAGTTTACTATCATAGTTCATTCGATACGTTAACAAATGAGATGTCTCGTTTATTGTCAGTCTTTGCGGTCAGTCACCCAAGTCAAAAGGTAAGGTTTTTGACCATTTTGCGGATGAAGTTGATTGAGAACATTCAAAAACAGATTAATACACCACAGAAACACCGCTAGTAAATTGTTGACGCGAAAACCGAATCGTGAGCTAATCCATAGCTGCTTGCGAATCGGTTCGAACGAATCGTTCGACTTAAAAAAGACTCGCTCGCTAGGCGGGGTAATCTGTTATTTTTCCGGAGTCCAGCTTGTAAAAACCAAAGACAGTTTGTCCATTAAGACGTGTAGGAGTGAAGTGCTTAGTTTTGGCCTCAGCAGTTTAGTGGCTGGTGTCTGAATAAGACGGAAACAGACGGAGCACGTGTGGATGCCTGGGGCTGTCCACCGTCCTCTCCGCTTCACTCCATTACCTCCACCAGACAAACACACAGAGTTAATGATGGATGTCTCCGATTCATCAGCACACACTTCCTGCTCTTAATGCTTTATTGTTGTCTTTTCCCCCACTCATTTTAACAATCAGTCCGTTCATATCTGAACAATTGATCTCTATCACTTTTTAAGAGGCTTGAAAGCCATTTTACAGCTCACTGAGTTTTATGCGCTTATTGTGTGTTTAAATATGAAAAAGGAAAGGAATGGCTATGCATGCATATGTATTAATTCCACATGAGAGCTTGATATTGGACAAAACTGTTAAATGCCCGTCTGGCAGTCAGCAGACTCCATTATTTTTGTTTGTGTTTAGCCAGAGGCCAGCCAGCTGTTATTGTTTTTGTGTGGTATTGCATTCCCGAGCATTCACCCCTCTCCACTTACATCTCTATAAGCAGTGATTCAGCTTCAGATGCTGTTTCACTGCAGTTTGATATTGGTAATAAATAATAGTAGTGACAAAGACCCCTACGTTGTTCGAATACTTCTGTCATATCTGACCAACAGGCCGAGAAGTAAATGCATGCAACAGCTTCTCTGTCCACCTTGCACATAATGAAAGGGAAAATTCATCATGCTGCTGGCAAATGCTAAATAAATAATACTTTGAAGAAAAGGTTAGACCAGTCAGTCTTGCTCTAGTGTTCAGTTGATTTAGCTGGTCTGACATCCCCATCCGCTGAAGCCCTGTAAAACCAGCTCATTTTTTTTCAGCAGGTTAACTGGACCAAAAAAGTACTAGTTTATATTACCTTTAAGATGTGGAAAATGATTAGTCAGTGAAGGTGTGGAGGTAAATGACATCTGCAATGAAGATCAAAAAGCAAAATTTATTACAACCAGCATCAGACCACAGAAACAGAACAAAAAAAAAATAAAAATCAGGATTTTTAAACATATATGCTATTTAATGGATTTTCATGGAATTTCGTAAAACAAAACAATTAATGAGCAAAATTAGTAAATTGTTATTAACAATATGTGACCCTGGACCACAAAGCCAGTGGTAAGTAGCACTGGTATATTTGTAGCAATAGCCAAAAATTCATTGTATGGGTCAAAATGATTGATTTTTCTTTTATGCCAAAAATAATTAGGATATTAAGTAAAGATCCTGTTCCATTAAGATATTTAGTACATTTTCTTACCCTAAATATATCAAAACTTGATTTTTGATTAGTAATATGCATTTCTAAGAACTTCATTTGGACAACTTTAAATGTGATTTTCCCAATATTTTGATTTTTTTGCACTCTCAGAATAGTTGTGTCTCGGCCAAATATTGTCCTATCCTAACAAACCATACATCAATGGAAAGCCTATTTATTCAGCTGATTTAGATGATCACAGTTTTAAAAAGTATGACCGTTATGACTGGTTTTGTGGTCCAGGGTCATACATGATTAAAAGCACATAAATAATAACAACAACAATAATAAAATGTATAACAAATTGCCTCAAAAATCAATGTGACAACCCCAACCTAACATTTAAATGAAAAATACCCTTGTCTTGAGCATGGGTATTATCATTAACTAAAATATTAAAAACATTTTTGTTAATAGAAATAAAGCTGAAATTAAATAAAACATTAATATTAGATTTAAAAAATAAAATAAAATAAGTGAAAATTGGAAATGTTGCATTGGCAACTAACCGAAAAAATTTTAAAGAGTTAGTTCACCCAAAAATGAAAATTCTGCCATTAATTACTCACCTTCATGTTGTTCCAAACCCACAAGACCTTCATTTATCTTCGGAACACAAATTAAGATATTTTTGATGATAATTAATAACAGAATTTTCATTTTTGGGTGAATTATCCCTTTAAGCAGAAGCTCTAAAATTACTGGAAAATAATTAAAAAGTAAACCTAAAACAAAAACACATTAAATAGTAACAAAAACTAATACAAATAACAAAAGCACATAACAAAATTACAAAAAAATAAAAATAAATAAATAAAAGCTAATTTAAAATATTATTAAAAACTATAATAATATACTAAAATACCACTGGTCCTGAAAGCGTACTTCAACTTTCTAGTTGAAATCGACCTTAATACATGGTCTATCATTGATTTATTTTCACTTGTTCATCCAGCAAGTATTACATCTGTTTGGATTTCCAGAATTTCCAAAATTATATTAATTCAAGGCTTAGTTGTTTAAACAAACATATGTGACCCTGGACGACAAAACCAGGGTCTTAAGTAGCACGGGTATATTTGTAGAAATAGCCAACAATTTAAAATCATTAGGATATTATGTAAAGATCATGCTGCCCATGAAGATATTTTGTAAATTGCCTAATTAATTTTTTATTATTAATAGCCTATGCATTGCTAAGAACTTCATGTGGACAACTTTAAAGGTGATTTTCTCATTATTTTGATTTTTTTGCACCCTCAGATTTTCAAATAGTTGTATCTCAGCCAAATATTGTCCTAACAAACCATACATCAATGGAAAGCTTATTTATTTAGCTTTTCAGATTAAAAAAATGAATGAAAACTCCTTGCTCTAAAGTCTTTATAGTTACCGAGAACTATAGCCTAATCTCCCCTAACAATAAAACTCAATTTAGCAAATTCCCTGAGTCTCTACTATCTGTGTGAACTCTTCATTTAGATTCATCATTTCTTATTCCTTTGAGAAAGGAAGAACGAAATGCTCAGAGGAGAAAAGTTCCATTGTTTTCCCCCTGATCTCCATGTGTCTCTTTGTGCGAACGCTGTCTGTACAAATTAATCTATATGTCAGTACTTCTGAAACCAGCAGATGGCGATATATAATTGATATCGGTGTACACCTACCTTGCCAATTTATCACTTTTGATAGATTAAATATCAAATATTAAAACTGTTTTCTGCGCACATCTTTAAGCCGCCGCATCCTATATACGCAGATAACATATTCGGTTGAAAGCGAAGCACTGTAGGCCTCTATAAAAGTGTAATGAATGCTGACATAACATATGGTGTCAGTCCCTTAGAGCCCGAACACCCCCCTCTTTTCAGTCTACACACTCAACCTCAAAACAGCAGCTCCTCAAAATGATGGCACCCATCCAGTTCTTCTGTTCTAGTCTTAGCTCAACCTTCATCAACGAAGCAGGTTGCCAGACACATCCGCACAGGCTCGCTTTCGGAGACACCTGAGTTTCTAGATTGTACCTGGTTCAGTGACCATGACGGGGTGCGGATCTGCATTTGTAATGTTTTGGGAAGGAGGTGCGGAGCCTTTGCTGCTAATAGCACTAAAATATCCCAATTAAAATAGGGAACAGGGGACTATGTGTTTTCATTGGCTCGTGCTCACGGTGTCGGCAGCTGCCAGCGAAACGGACGGTCTGGCGTCGCTACAATATGTTTCTGTGAGTGATCCATTTTTAGAGATGAGAAGGGAGTCATTGAGAATGGCTGCGTACCATATGCACGCAAAAAAAGTTCACACTTACACTTTTTTAACATGCTCGGATACGTACAGGGTTAATTGCTGAGACACAACAAACTTGATCGTAATTACATCTTGTGGAATTTTTATGCCGGTTTCTCAGGGGTATTCGGGTCAGCGTGGACGCCTCAGGTGGTTTGTTCACGGAGATAAGCTTTATAAAGTCAGCCAGAAAGTACTGAACAGCGTTGTCTGGAAATAGATAGAAGTGGCGATGAAAGTAACGCTCTGGGCTTCATAGTAAACAATAGCAGCGTTCCAAAACCTAGCGAGTTTCCTACCTAGACAGCTCTAGGCGTCACAGGCTTGGTACCGACATGAAGGCTGTTTGAAACAGTAGGCAGAATACTAATTATTACTATCTAAGATATTCCAGCCAAAAAAAATTAAGGCAGAATTGCATGTGTCCTTCATGACTAAGTCTATTCCAGGCTAGGCTAACCATACTTGGCATACTTTTAGCTATAAAATAACTAAAACTAAATAAAATAAATACAAAATATATAGATGTATATAATTTTTAGATATATAAAAACTAAAAAATGACAGAAATAAAAACAAAATGAATACAGTAGTGAATACAGAATATATACTACCAGTCAAAAGTTTTTGAACAGTAAGATTTGTAATGTTTTTTTTAAAGAAGTCTCCTCGGCTCACCAAGCCTGCATTTATTCGATTAAAAATACAGCAAAAGCAGTAATATTGTTAAATATTTTTAGTATTTAAAATAACTGCTATCTATGTTAATATATGTTAAAATGTAATTTATTCCTGTGATTAAAGCTAATTTTTCAGCATCATTTCTCTAGTCTTCAGTGTCACATGATCCTTCAGAAAGCAGGCTGATTTGCTGTTCACAAAACGTTTTTTTATTATTATTATTAATATTATCATGACTTAAAACAGTTGAATACATTTTTTCAGGATTCTTTGATAAATAGAAAGATCCAAAGATTAGCATTTATCTGAAATAAAAGCTTTTGTAACATTATACACTATACCATTCAAAAGCTTGGAGTCAGTACTCAGCTGTTTTCAACATAATAATAATAATAATAAACATTTTTGAGCACCAAATCAGAATATTAAAATTATTTCTGAAGGATCATGTGACCGGGGTAATGATGCTAAAAAATACATCTTTGAAATCACAGAAATAAATTACATTTTAAAATATATTCAAATAGAAAACAGTTATTTTAAATAGTAAAAATGTTTCAAAATTTTACTCTTTTTGCTGTACATTGGATCAAATAAATGCAGGCTTGGTGAGCAGAAGAGACGTCTTTAAAAACTTTAAAAATCTTGCTGTTCAAAAACTTTTGACACATAGCAAAGAGTTTAGAGACAAAAATGATTAAGAATAGCAGAGTCAAGAATCATGTTGATAAATCAATTTATTACTACAAATCTAATAAAAAATTTACCCAATATTTGAATATGTTTTGTGTTTATTGTGAGGATATATTTTGTAGGCCATCTTAGCATCAACCTGGTTCACTCAACAACAACAAAAAAAAACTAACAGGTTTTGGCTTTTAGAATATTGTAGAAAATAAGCTCTGTGACCAACAAAAGTTAATGATTTTTACACATTTTGTGCATCATGATGTCTTTTATGAATGTATCAAGCCTAAATACAGTCGTCAGTCGGCTATAAATTAACTACCGGGTCACATGACTTCAACGTCATGACTATTAAGCTTACAACAACTATTTCAGTATTTATTTAAAAAACAAAAAAATCCTGAAAGTTCAAGTTAGAATAAACAGAATGAGACTGTGAAAGTGGACTAGCAAGTAGCCCTTACGAAAATTTACCATGGTTTATTAGTTAAAGTCTGGTAAGCATTTTAGTGTATTGATTACCATTTTATAACCACAGTTTTACTACAAATACCATGGTTAGTGTAGCAAAAACATGGTTAATTTGCGGTTATCATTTGTTTTTGGGGTTTTATTTGTAGTAAAAACATAGTATATGGTCATAAAGGTCATTAGTTTACCTGTTAGATGTGATGTTTACAGCTTCTGTAGTCCAGTTTAGCAAGGTGTTAGCAATCACCTTTTTCAAAACAAAGAAAACCTTTAAAAAAACACGATGATGATCAAACCAAAACTTATTTTTGGGCTTTGGCCTACAAAAATACATTCCTTCAGCACTTTATAAGAGTTATATTAGATGATTAATTGTGATGATTCTGTAAACTACAAAATAAAATCATCATTTACTCACCCTCATGTCAGTCCAAACTCGTTTGCTATCTGTTTTCTGCTGAAGAAGATGCATTTCTTATAGAGATATTTCCATTCAAAGCTCATAGTGACTATGTCTGTCAAACACAAAAAAAGAACAAAAAAGCACATAAGCCATTTAAAAATGCCTATGCCTATATTCCAAGTCTGAGTAGCAGTTTAGCATGAGAAACAAACATGTAGTGCCTCATTTTCAAACAGAGCTTATTAAAAAAGTGCATGGAAAACAAATTTAAGGACCACATCACACAAAATCTGTGCATCAATGTCAAGTTTTCATGTTATGCAACGGGTATCTGTGAACTGTAAGCTTTCCACAATCTGTGCATCCTCGACGTGCTCCATACATGAGGAATGTGCATGTGTCTCTACTTGTTTTTGGCCAGTTGCTGCAGTATGTGTCGGGCCGGTCTGTTGCAGTATGGGAGCGTGTTTCGAGACAGGAGAAGATGACGACCCCCTACAGAGAAGCCTAGCTGCTCGCTGCATTTCTGAGAGATTTCAAGTGATTTAGAGCCTCCTGTCGCACGCAGACAGACAACTTGACAGATACGCACACACAGTCAGACAGGCTCGTAACACACAGACAGACAGACAGGACTGGATACCAGCCGCCTGCCTTCGATAGAGCAAACTAGAACTTCAGTATCAGTGACTAACGTGTTAAATTTTGAATTATGCATTGAATTGTGTTGTATTTTGGGGTCAAAGGAAATCTAACAGAAGTCCTTTCCCTTCCCTTTCCATTTTTCTACGTATCTTTGTCTGACAGTGCATATAAAATGTATCGTTTAATTAGATGCGAACACAACTCATTGGTATTTTCATGCAAATTCCCTGATGGAGATATTACCTCCATAGAGGCAGAACACAGGCTACTGTAAATATCCTAATTGACTAAACAAACATTTGTCTTGATCAAACAGTCTTAATGTAACAACATAATCCCACTTCCTCTGGATTCTAATGAGCCGCGCTCATTTCAAACAGCAATTCTATTAGAACTTAAAATATCATTAAGCAATTGTAATGAATGCATTTTGTTTTTTTCAGCTCTTGGAATGTGTTTGTAATGTATACTTTCACCACAAGTGTTTCAGAAACTTAATTAAAAATCAAAATTAAGCTGGGATGTTTTGTTAAATTCAAATGCAATTCTTTAAACCAAAACAGTATGCTGTTTAAGTTTATTTTACACACAGATAAACGTAAAAATGTCAGCATAATGGAGATTTTGACATTTACGTTTTCCCAAAAGACACAAAGACACAAAATCTTTCCTTTTTCACATTTTCTGTTCCATTTTAATCTTCCATTCTCATTCCAACACTGTCAAACTTTTAAAAAGTGGACCAAAGTGCTTTTAAATAGCATGGAGCATGACTAATGAGAGAAACATGTTAAAATCATTGCAAAAAAGTCCTTGGAAGACAAATGAATTTTCAGCAGAATAATTAACTTAATTAACAAATTTGCATGCATATTCATCAAGCTATTGAAGTCTCTCCAGCCCGGCTTGATGAACGTTGCCGTAATAACCATCTCATTTACATTCTACCATCTACTGCTATTTAGAGATGAAAATGAAAAATAAAAGAAGTGGCACATTTCTGAATGCACACGCACGCAGGATCGTCTGGTGTATGCTTTTGCAGAAACCGCAGCCCACGTTTGCTCTATCGTGTTGAGGTATCGCCGTAATGAGCTCCAGAGGAAGGCTCTTTCTCTCTCTGTGTATGTGTGTGTGTGTGTGTCTCCTGCCCTCGGCCCCATCCTCTCTCTCCTGGGCATTGTGTTGGCAGCCGTCCCTGACTCGCAGTTCTCTGGGGCTGGCAGACTGTGCTACCCGCTGTCTCTGCAGGGCAATCTTAACAGGCAGCAAGGTGTAACAGCACAGACTGCCGCACAAGGCCCGAGGATACCATCGCAACCCAGCCCACCTCAAACACACACGCTCATCCAAGCAGCCATCGGTGCTTTAATTGAAGCTGCATTTTTATGCATTATCCAAGCATCTTTTTTTTTTTCACAACATTATGTGAATTTACATTCACAATTATGCATCTGGCAGACGCTTTTATACGTGTCTTACATTGTATACACTTCAGTTCATGGGATTTGAACCCATGACCTTGGAGTTGCTAGCGTCATGCTGTAATGTTTCAGCTACAGGAATGCAAATAAAACAAAAATTGTAAATTTGAAATTTAATTTTTTTAATTTAAAATGTTGCAAGTCAGATTCAAACGCAAACACTCACCCAAGCAGGCATCATTGCCTTAATTGTACTTGTCTAATTGTACTTTTGGGCCAGTATTATATGTAATACTGTCATAGTATTATATGAATTTATCTTTACATATATGCATTTGGCAAATGCTTTTATACAAAGCGACTTACATTGCATTCAAGATGCACTTTATCAGTTCATGCATTGCTAGCACCAAACTTTACTGTTTGAACTGTAGGAATGCAATCAAGAAAAAATAGCATCATGCTCTACTGTTTGAGCTCCAGGAATGCTAAAATGGCAAAAATGGAGAGAAATGTGGAAACAGAACTTCAGCAAGAGAAAGTTCAATCAAGCAGGTATTGGTCTTAATTATTTAATTGTAGTTGCATAATTCCAAGCATCTTATTTTTTTTCTTTTGTCAATTTATTCACAGTATTTTATAAATTTACATAAACAATTATGCATTTGGCAGATGCTTTTATCCAAGATA
Source organism: Labeo calbasu (assembly GCA_019740295.1). Classification (NCBI taxonomy): domain Eukaryota; kingdom Metazoa; phylum Chordata; class Actinopteri; order Cypriniformes; family Cyprinidae; genus Labeo; species Labeo calbasu. The sequence goes on along the minus strand of JAHKKF010380981.1, from coordinate 15,346 downwards.
CACACTTTATCGGTTGATGCATTCCCTGGGAATCAAACCCTTGACTTTGCATTGCCAGCTCCAAGCTTTACTGTTTGAGCTATAGGAATACAATTTATATATAAAAAAAAAAGGTAAATGAAATGCAAACAGGAAAAAAGAAAAAATTAAGGAAATATGGGGAATAAATTTGCAACATAGTGCAACAAGTCAGATTCAACTTCAAACACGCACACTAATCCAAGCGGGCATCAGTGCTTTAAATGTAGCTGCATTTTCCTGCACTATAATCATATTTTTGTTTTTTTTTGCCACTTTTATTCACGATATTATATGAATTTACAGTTATGCATTTGGCAGACAGATGGGAATCGAACCCATGACCTTAGCACCATGCTCTACTGTTTGAGCTACAGGAATGCAAACAAAAAATGGCAAACGGTAACAAAATGGAGGGAAAGGTGGGAACAGAAATTCAGGAAGAGAAAGCATTGCAAATCAGGTTCAACCTCAAACAAACACTTTCATTCAAGCAGGCATCAGTGCTTTAATTGTAGCTGCATTTCTGTTTTATCCAAGCATCTTATTTTTTTCTTTTGCATTTATTCACAGTATTATATGAATTTACATTTACAATTATGCATTTGGCAGACACTTTCATCCAGTTTGACATACATTGTATACACTTTATCAGTTCATGCATTCCCTGGGAATCAAACCCATGACCTTGGTGCTGTTAGAGTCATACTCTAAACTGTTTAAACTACAGGAATGCAAAAAAACAAAAATGGCAAATAGGGGAAAATAGACAGAAAGTGTTGAAAGTAAAATTCAAACACAAACACTCATCCAAGCACACATCAGTGCTTTAATTGCAGCTGTATTGTTTTTTTGTTTTGCATTATCCAAGCATCATTTTTTGCCACAGTATTATATGAATTTACATTCACATATATGCATTTGACAAATGTTCTTGTACAAAGCAAATTACATTGCATTCAAGATACACTTCATGCATTCCCTCAGAACTGATCCCATGGCCTTGGCATTGCTAGCACCAAGCTTTACTGTTTGAGCTACAGGAATGCAATTAAGAAAAGAAATGGCAAATGGAATGCAAACAGGAAAAGCATGCATCGGTGCTTTAATTGTAGCTGCATTTTTCTGCATTATTCAACCATCTTATTCTTTCTTTTGCTACTTTTGTTCACAATATTACTTGAATTTACAATAATGCATTTGGCACATGCTTTTATCCAGTTTGACTTGCACTTTATCAGTTCATGCATTCCCTAGGAATTGAACCCATGACCTTGGCATTGATAGCACCAAGCTTTACTGTTTGAGCTACAGGAAGGCAAATAAAAGAAAAAAGGCAAATGGGAAAAATCCAAGCAACTTATATTGCATAAGATATACTTTCCATGGGAATCGAACCCATGACCTTGGCACTGACAGCGCCAAGTTTTACTGTTCAAGCTTCAGGAATGCATTGTAAAATTGTAAAGGAAATGCAAACAGGAAAAAAATAGGAGATGGTAGGGAACAGGAACTAAATATGCAACATAGTGTTTCAAGTCAGATTCAACTTCACACACTTATCAAAGCAGGCATCAGTGCTTTAACTGTAATTGGATAATTGGATTATCCAAGCATATTATTTTTTTCCTTGTGCCACTTTTATTTATAGTATTATATGAATTTACACTTGCATTTGGCAATGCATTTATCCAACACAACATGCATTCAAGGTTAATATTTTATCAGTTCATGGATTCCCTGGGAATCGAACCTTGGCGTTGCTAGCATCATGCTCTTCTGTTTGAGCTACAGGAAAGTGAATACTGGAAAATGGCAAACTGGAAAAATGGAGGAAAAAACTTTACATTTTTACATTTAGCAAATGCGTTTATACAAAGCGACATTACATTACATTCACAACCACATGCATTCCCTGGAAATCAAACACATGACCTTGTTGTTTGTGCTTCTTCTGATCGAGCTACAAGAAGAATTTTTATTGGTGGAAACACAAAAAAAGAGGATTTTTTCCCCTAAAATATGCCTGAATGCATGCATAGCATGCATGCAGAAGCGTAATTAGTTCACATACTACATTTATGTTTTTCGACTTTTTTACAACTTTAAAGAACTGTATGATGAGCTGCATCTTTTTGTGCATTCCACATAAAATAACAACAGCATTTGGATTTTATACAACATGAGGGTGATTAAATGACAGAATTTTCATTTTTTGGGAAACAATTCCTTTAAGTGTGCATGTGTTGAGCATACCACAATATTGATTTATGAAATTATGGATGTGGGTGACAGTTTTTACGTAAAATTGCTGGAAAATGCTTCAAACAAATGTTCAGATTGCAGAAAAAATAAGATCGGGGAGTTTTATTGGTTTATTTCATTATATTTTGTCATTTTGAATTTAAGAGAGTGTGTTTCTTTGCATATGGAACAATTAGGAACTGACAGCAATTCACAAGCATGTTTGAGAGGTTCATTAGAATTGTTCTCAAACAGAGAAATCACCCAAAGGCCTAACCTGATCACCAATCTTACGACGGTTTCAGCTGAACGTAACATATGCTCGACATATTCTAGAGGGCTATGTTTCAAACAGCAGCATCTCCCTAAAGATGCATTCATCAGCTTTATAGAGTAGTGGATCAGAAACAGGGAGACGAGTCTGTATTGTTTTAATGCATGTCATTTTTAGCGGTTTGTGACATTTTTATTAAGTTTCATGAAATGTGAGGAGACATTTGCACATTAGAGATTTTAAAAACATCTTGTAGGTTTGTGCAATAACTCTCCTAAAAGATCGTTTTGAATGAACAATCGTAAAAGATACGCAAGGGACTTTCCAGCTTATTCGTCCAGCTTTTGTATATTATAAAAGCCTAGATGTTGTAATAGATGTTTCTGCTTAAACTGTTTCTGAACCTTGTTGTTCAGAGACGTTTGAACTGATCTGTCTCGAGGGCGTCTCTCAAGGTTTATATTTATAACTGTGATTGTGTTTTGCATGTTTTTGAGGTATATTCAGACATGAGTGCTTAAGGTGCTTTACCCTCATTATCATGTCTGCGACTTGTCAAAAAGGTTGACACCTGAAGGCAATGATGGAACGAACATTTGTGGTAAAATTGTCTTTCAGAACTGTACACCATGCTGATTCCTCCCTCCAGTGGAGCTGCACGACTCAGGAAGTGTTTGATGGTGATATAGATGGAGAAAGTTCTGAAGAAACTCCCAAATTCACAGAGGGATTTGATTACCTCTATCCATTATCCACACAGTGAGTGATGGAGTCGCTAACCATCTGTCATCTGATTCATTTGCATCATCAACACCTGCCTGCCTGTTTATGGCTCACCATATTTTTTTTATAATCCTCTCACACTTTTTTGCCACTTTGATGGAATCTGAAAATGTTTTGTTAAAACACAAATGAAAGCACCCTTGCTTAAAGCTATGCTTCACTTCATTACGCTGAGGCGAAGCTGTTTTCATTCCGCTGGCTCGAAATGGCACAATAAGGCATAGAGAAATGTGCACTTGATTCATGATGCTTTGGCAGTGGAAGTCATGAATCACTCATGCTTGAAAAAAAAATTATTCCTTTTGTGATGACAGTATATCATATTGCTCTATTTTGAGTAAAACTGTTTAGTTTGAGTTTATCAAAGTGTCCTTTTTGTATGGTCATGATGACTGAAACTTCAAATATTAGTCATCTAGTACAGTTTTACAGAACGTACAAATCTAAATCTTGTTTAAAGAATATTTTAGTATCTGTATCTTACGTTTACAAACGATGGTAACACCTATTAGTTTATATATATTTGGCATCTGTAGCTTGCCAACAAATGCATATGAGCCATAGTTTTCATTAATCGCCTTACATTACTCGCGTATGTTTTGATTCACCAAAAAGAACTGTCTCATATGAATCATTTGTTCATGAGTCAAACTACACTGGTCGCACTGTATATTTTTGATCCATTAAAAATAACCGGCTCACGTTTCGGAAATCGTGCTACTCTAGCCGCGATGTATGTGTTTGATTCACTAAAATGAACCGGCTCATAAGAGTCATTCTTTTCGTTAATCGCCCAACATTACTCGCGTTGTTTGTTTTGATTCACAAAAAGAACTTGTTCATATGAATAATTTGTTCATGAGTCAAACTAGTTGTGCTGTATGTTTTTGATTCAATAAAAAGAACCGGCTCACGTTTCAGAAATTGTGCTACACTATTCGCGTTGTGTTTTTGATTCACTAAAATGAACGGACTCATACGAGTCATTCTTTTCGAAAATCGCCCTGTATTACTCGCGTTGTTTTGATTCATAAAAAGAACTGGTTCCTATGAATCATTTGTTTATGAGTCAAACTACACTGGGCGTGCTGTATGTGTTTGATTCACTAAAATGAACCAACTCATAAGAGTCATTATTTTTGTTAATAGCCCTACTTTACTCGCGTTGTTTTTATTCACAAATGACACTCATATGAATCACTTGTTCATGAGTCAAGTTATACTGGTCCTGCTGTGTGGATTTGATTCACTAAAACGAACCGGCGCAAAAGAATCTTTCGTTCCGAGAGTTGTGATACATTTTGGTCGTGCTGTATGTTTGATGATTGATAAAAGACCCGCCACGTATGAATCATTTGTTCATGATTCACGGTACAATGATTGCACTGTATGTTTTTGGTTCACTTTTGCTTGCAGTTTACAAGAACGTAATACAAAGACATTTTTACCACGTAATTGTTTGTTGTATCACATTCTGTAAAGGTGGAGAACTTATTTAGAAACTGAGATAAAATATGACTTTTGCAGTGGCGCCTAAGATTTGAGCTGTACAAATACATTTTTACACAAAGCCAATGAACATAGCATCTAGAAAGTATATTGGGAGCATTCAAATGCTATTCACTCAGTTTATTTACACAGCTTCTATGAATATAGCCATATTTTTCTACGCAAAAGTAAGCTTATGGGCGAGACTTACCGTTAATTAGCTGCTATAGGAAAATAACTAGAAGAATAACAACATGCAGTAAACAGTAAAACTGTCTGCACTACAAACCAGTGTGCTCATAATCAAGATAATATATTAAAATACTATGGTAAAACACACCAATCTGCAATATCAAGCAGCTAAACATACAACTAAAATAGCTAGATGCAGATGAGACCAGAAGCCAGACCCAAAAATGGACTCTTACAGCAAAAATAAAGTGGGTAGTTCCTTATTGCTTACATAATGTATTATATAACACATTAAAACTATTGTAAAACACATTCTAGAACATCTATTACAGCATTTTATTTTAAAGCAACACAAAACACAAAGCCTACCTTGCCATGTTGTCAGTGTCCAATGGAATCTTGGGAAACATAGTCCACTGGAAACAATTAAGTAGGTAGGCTTTGCGCCATATTAGATCACAGACTACTTATTACGATTGAAATGTAACTCAAAAACCTTTGACCATTCTAATTTAGAATTAGTAAAAAATATTTACAAAGTTCTACTGCAAGACTGAATCTGGGTTTAATTTGGTCAGTGTCTAGAAGTGGGCCGCACTGTTGCCTTTGTGGGAACAAAAAGGGAGAGATTTTCTTCTTCACCATTAACTGCAGTGATAATTTATGGCACTGAATCTGGTGCCAAGAGACCATTTGGTCCTTGTGTCTGTGTCTGTGCCATTTTACAAAGACACACACAGTCACACATACAGTACACACACACACACACACACACACATGTGCATTCTTTTTCTCAGTCATCTGATACATTTGATACATTTTCATCACAACATTTTTTTTTTTAGTTTCTCAGTTTGAAACAAGAGTTAAAATAAGACTGAAATGGTCTCAAAATATAAGTGGGGAAACTGCAGTTCAGTGCAAAAAATATCTGGATTAATCGTCACATTTAATGCGATACAACTAAGTTTTAACAGCGTCTGTTTTCAGTCTGATAATTCATAGAATAAAGTATGTCACAGAACACAATTTTGGACAAGTCTGTGAAATAAACAGCAGCTGAGATGACCATGAAGATGTTCAACCAAGGATTTTTAGGTCTGACCTGTATCTCAAAACCCACTAAATTATTCTAATCCATATAAAATGAGGTTCTCAATTGATCTTCATAACGAAATGTGAGCTGAGGGTCCAGGGAAAGACATTCATCACAAATAGTCATTAACTTTCCTTTAGTCTAGATTTAAACACGGAATACAAATGACTTTACTGTCCAACACTGGGTTTTAATGGCTGCTAAATGTGCCTGTGATTAGCCAACATCGACTTCAGACAAACTTCATGTAATTTGTCCAAATGGGAATAGTTCATACATTTTTAATATTACGTTTTGAAATTCACATTAACGACCAACTAGATTGATGAGCTCTAGGGCCTCTTGATGTCACGCTCTCTGCCAACTAGCTGAAAATCAGCTTTAGATGAAATTCAAATGACTTTTCGGCCATTGACGGTCAGGTTGAATGTAAAAGAGATTCGTCCCAGCACGAAGCGAATGAGAAAACACCCAAGCCAGACCTGCGAGTCTCTATTAGTTTAAGTTAAGCTCGTGGGTCAAATGTAAGGGCCGTATAATAACAGAGAGATCAAGTACCCCGGAACCCTCGTACCGAAAACACAATCACGTCCCGTGCCAGGATACGCGCGCGCAGTGCCAAGTCTAGAAATAGGGGCGTTCATCTCAGCCAGGACGGGTGCCAAACTGACACCAATCTAATATGCAAATGAGTTGCTGGCTGCCGATGTGGTTGCTTCTGTGGGGAGGATCACCTGCACCTCCTCTCGCAGGACATGGTTTTCAAAGGGGTTTATCTCCTTAAACCCTCTAATTAAAATGAGAAATCCCTAAGCCACCAGCACTCGTGCAAAAAAAGAAAAGAAAGAAAGATTATTAGGAAAATTCTGTGTCCCACACCATCTGCGACCCGGGACTTGTGGAGATTTTTTGGGAACGAGACAGAGAGGGAGCAGGAGAGGGACTAACGTATGACAACACCCTTTCTCCACCCGTTAGAGGGGCGTCGAACAGATAAATCAACATCGCACCAGCTCTACATTGTTCATTCCTAATTACCGTTATTATTAACAAGCAATTCATTCCAGAAACTGTCTCTGAGGCTCTCAGGTGTGAGTTACCGAAAGCTACTGAGTGAACCTTCATTAACAACTACAATCAAACAACCTCCCTCTGAAGCACGCCGGCAGAGATCTCGACATCTGTATCGCGTGTTTAGCATGAGCTCGGAAACGTGGGCTGCGTCCGAATTCCTGCACTTTTAATAGCGTGCATTAAAGTTGAGAGCTCCTCAACGGTTAATGAAGTATATTTCAGGTGTATACTATAAATACATGTCCAGACATAGCATTTCCAGAACATCTATAATACAGTAGCTGGACAAAGCAAAACACCCATTAGGCATTCCTATTTATCTCAATAGCATGCACCCCTCGAAGTACACAGTTTGAAATCTGGCATCTTTATGCTCAAATCTGCTGCCAGGTTTACTCTAAAAAATGCTGGGATAAAAACTAATTTTTAATGTTTAACCCAGCCTTCTGGGTAGTTTTATTTAAGTCAACTATTGCTTGAAAATTGCTATATTTCTTGCCTTTTGATTATTGCTGACGCCTCTAGTAATTATGTGTCTGATTTAAGCCAGTCATATGGTAATTTTCATACAATAGTTGAGTTAAATTAAAACTACCCAAGAGGTTGGGTTAAACCAAATTGTTTCAGGTCCCACTGACTTTCATTGTATGAACCAAAAATACTATAGAAGTCAATGGGGAAACTTGTTTGGTTACCAGCATTCTTCAAAATATCTTCATTTGTGTTTCATAGAAGAAAGAAATACAGGTTTGAAATGGCATGTGGGTGAGTAAATGATCCATTTTAGGGTGGGCTAACTTTTTAATGACTATTCTTTATGAAATATAATAAATAAAATATATAAATCTAAAATTAATTTAGTCAGAATTAACAGAGTTTTTGGAGAATGATGTTTTTTGCTGCCTGATGATGTAGCTTCAACATTGTCCAGCAGGGGCTGAAGGGGCAACACCAACCAGTGACATTAGCTGCATGCAAGTATGCATACTTCCCTTCTATATACTATATGAAAATTAGTATGTGACTAATAATACAGAAGTCATTTGTCAGATTTACATATTTTTGAATCTGACTTTTTTTTTTTCAGCGAGGCCAGAGAAGAACTTTTTTTTGGTTCTCTAAAGAACCTTTCACTGAACAGTTCATACAGTCTTGTGCAATGGAAAGTTTCCATGGATGTTGAAGGTTCTTCACAGAACTAATGTAAATAAAGAACCATTATTTTCAAGAGTGTCTTCATAAAACAGTAGGCATAAAGTAAGCACTCGTTCAAATAAGTACGCAGAAAGTATAGAGTGTTTACATGATGCATCATCAATCGGCCATATTGGCAGCACTGAATGCAAACAATGCCACTGAACCAAACAAAAGCATATTTCGCTGATTATCGCTGCAAAATGGTCAATTATTGCCATGTTTTGAGCTGTACTAATCGATCAGACTGGAAAAACCTTTGGAGTACTATGAACTACCAAAAGTTATAATAAATCAAGGAGAAGAGAGCAAAAAACTGTCTGAGGAACAAAAGGCGTTTGTGATTGGCCAAACTGAAGCAGGATTTCCAGGGCAAGAATCTTGACAACATGTTTGTTCTTATCATTTCCAGTTAGGTGAAATATTAATATCTTAATTAATACTGCTTGTACGTATCTTTATCCTCTATTAACTTTAGTTTGTAAAAATATTATTTAGCAGCTTCCACACATTTTTTTTGTGGTTCAGACAGCATAAATTAGCAGAACAACGTATTCAATATTAACCGTGCAATCCATGCTGTTGTTTACATCCTAAATTCCCATGGCCTTATGGGATAAACTTGAGAACATCTATGTATTGTTTACCTGTACCATATCATTTAGATGTCCGTTCTTTTTGCATACGATAATCGACAGGGCCGTTCAACCCAGTTGACCATGTACAGCTTTATCACTCTGGACAGATTGTATTTGGTGATCAAGTTTGGTGTGACTCATCCTCCAATGATAGGATTTGAAACAGAAGGGTTGACATCAGAACGCAGAATGGAGCATCACACGTGGACAAGAGCTATGAGTGATCGTGAACGTGAGTATGTAGTAATTCACCTCCAACCGTCCACACACGTACAAACATACGCCCACAAACTCGTATGTACACTTACACCCACCCACATACATCTGTACCATATGCTCTTCCACACAGTCAACACAAGAAATTTCATTTAACCATTCAAATGAGATGTATGAAATGCGTACTCACAAAAGCATTAAAAATGAATAATGGCCAGTTTTGCAAGGATGCACCACTGCTGCTTAGAAGTTGTACTGTGTCCACCTTTTTTGAAAGTAAGGCGGAAGTAAGCCTATGGGTGAGACTTCCGGTTCATTAGTGAAATAACGAGAAGAATAACAATGTATAGTAAACGCTAAAACTGTTTGCAATACAAACCAGTGTGTTCATAATTAAGATAACACATTAAAATAATATGGTAAGACACACTAATTGCAGTATCAAGAAACAAAATAAGCAATTTTGTACAGGTAAAATAGACGCGGATGAGACCGGAAGCCACACCCATAAAATTTACAAATGGCCGCGCGACGCTCTTACGGGAAGAAAAAAGTGGATAAAGTCTTAGATCATGTATTTCACAACTCAAAATGAAGAAGACGGAAGAAAACATTGTATGGAGTTTCTGTCAAGTGAAACGACGTTTTGTCGTGTTATGTTGTTAAACAACAGTACAGCATTGAATGCACTGTAGTCGTAATTTTCAGAGCTTTGTTTTCATTCCTGTCCTGTATTAAATATGACTCTACCTTGACTAAGGTCATTACTGTGCCGTAATATTTTGTGTGGTTGGTGATACAGTTGAGTGATGATATTCGACAGATATATTTTATACTATGGCCCTTGTCTAATCTAATTCAAATCGTCTTATTTGGACTTTTTCACATAATCATATAAGTGGGGTATTTCGATATAATTCAGGTAGAGACAATAAAACACAACCTAACATTTGTTGTAACTTTATATAATTAATTAGAGTAGCCTATATGTTGCCCAGAACAGGTGTTTGCTGTTTCACAAATTGGTTTGAGTTTCATTATTTTAAAATAATAAAATTCTGTCGTTTAAAACGTACTTCAGACTGTATTTTATATTTCGAACTTTCGCTACAGCTCTATTTGTTGAGGAACGAACGAATTTAATTAGATACAAGGACCAGCTAAAATAAGACATAAATGCATGTTCTCCCTCAGTAAACACACATTCACTTTCATAACAAAAAGTAAATAACGCTCTAAAACGTCGAAAGCAAGCCGTGTGGTGAGAACTTTCCACCGGTCTCTCAGATAGAAGCTCATAGAGAAGTGTTGCTGCTCATTTTTCAGCTGTTCGTTCCTGACAGCTTTGTCTCTGGGGTAGCATATGTTCTGCCTCTCTCTGAGTTGTGTGAAATATCGCCACTGTGGGGTTTTTCTGACACCTCAACATCCCCACAGCAAATCAAGAGTCTCATCGCACACGATCGGTGATTGTGCAGGTTGAGTTTTTGCACCTGTCAAAAGCATTAGGTGTTTTAGGACAACGTGATGATTAATTGGATATTAGCGGAGATTACTGGGTCTATTTTTTCTTTGAAAGCGTAAAAATGAATCAATTACAACCAAAAAAAAACCAAGTAGGCTAGTCTTGTGAGATCTCTCTGTTAATCTGTTGTGTTAAAACTGTCAGTGATTGTGAGGTTTGAAAGATTTTGGATTGCTGAGCATTTTATCCTAAAAAATTAACATTGCATTCAATGTTATATTATCAATTAATGTAAGCTAGGCCTAATAGTCGGGAATCGAACTCATAACCACGGTTTGAACTAAACGATCTATTGTAAACTACACGAGTTTTTTGGATTTTAAACCTATTTCGTTGTAACCTACATATTGTGAATGCTGTCACTCTGGTTTCTCGGGGATGACAATGCACATTCGCGGGGGAATAGCTGCTTTCGGGCTCCTGATCCGCAGTCTGTCGCTGTTTGGCCCGCGTCCAGCGCGCTGCTGAACTCGGAGACAGGAGAGACTCGAAGCCAGACAACCTTTACTCCCCTAAACCCAGTCCTGAATAACATCTCAAGAACGTCTCATTTTACAATTAACCTTGACCAACGCATCACATAGGCCTGTAAACTAATGCACGGGATGGATTTGGTGATTTTGGCGATTTCATAAATTAAATTCCTTTGTCCTCTGATGATAAACAGATGACCTCTCTGCTTTTCTGTACCACAGGCATTTTAATGACCTCTGTATTACTGATAGCAGATAGGCCTATATATTTTTAGATTTTAAATTTGTAGATCTAAATAATGTATTTTTAGATGTTAAAGAGGTGTTTGTTTATTATAGGTTTTGCAATTATAGAAACAAAATGCGACATTGCTTAATTTTTTCCGTTTTTTTCTTTCTAACGAGGTCTGACTATCTATTTTTTTACTAGATACACCTATTATCTTTTATTATTTGAATTTGATTTTAGAGACTGACATGTAATCAAAACAGAATTGTATTCAATTAAACTTTATTTTACTGTACAAAACAGCTCGACAGTGTACAAAGACCAGTTTCAGTGCATTCAGTCCTTTTTGCACACACACAAAAAAATCCCGTTTTGGTGAGAAAAATCAGAATGCACGAATCCACCACTGCAGACGTCCATGACATTGCATAAATGATGCGTGACAAATATATTAAGGCAGGTTTTCCCGTGACATGAGTTCACTAGACAGCACACAGACCTTTCCATTAGAGATTTTACATGCTTCAAATGTATTTGCTTACAGTGATTGTTCCGAGATGTCACCAATATATCGACGACTTTACATTTGAGAAAAGACAGAATTGTCAAACAATCTGTTGCATAATTACACCATCGTGTTGTGATATTCCTTTATCATACTTTTGAAAATTACGCGCATAAACAAATGTGAGATATTTGGAAATTAGGAGGGTGCTTAAAACTCGATTGTCCACATTTATAAAGTTAAATTACACAAATTGAAATTAATAAAACAAACATAGCATTATTATTTCGTTTTTCAGAATTACATCCATAGCTATATATATTTTAAATATATCATCTTCTAAAGGAAAACAAACTGATTCAATAATTCCCTCTTCTTGGTGGTTTAAACATATTGTTACTATTATTATAAGTAATAATGATAATAATTATAATAATAATAGCCAATCGTTTAATAAATTTATTGACCAACATTTAAATAGTGCCCTGTGTAAAATATCACGAAACTTTCGATAATTACATTTTGATTCAAATGAAATAAATACAATTCACGTTCTTACGTTTTAACTTTCATAAACGAATAAACGCATTAATGTATTAAAAAATGAACTATTAAGTCTTTTTAACACCAATATTTGTGCGAACTTTGTTTAGACAAATTAAATGGATAAATAAAAGGCCAGATCGAGAATTATAGACTTGTGTATTGCATAGCACCCTTAGCAATTATTGCTCTGCTATTTTACTGAATTTTCATCGCAAATATTTTAATGATCTTATAATTAAAAGATGCTTTTACTGACAGATTTTAGATCTATAAATACTCACTCAGGCCATTAAATTAAAGAGAAAATAAACGAGAAACTCGTAAAACATGTTGTTATTGTTTGTGGATTTTTGTGGTTTTTCCATCAGACCACACGTTTTGTCGAAATTAGTTCAAACAATAATTAGCAACACTGTAAGCACATTTTCCATTTAATTAAAAAGGATAAATAATAAAACATCCGATGGCTCAAAACCCAAATCAGACTTTATAAATAACACATGTGCGCTTTAAAGTCCTGCATTTTCAGTCCTTGTCACTCACGTTTGATTTTCTCTCGTTAATTATGAAAAGTGTTTAATTCGTCTTGCACCGGGTAAAACTGGCCGCGGAGGTGAATGTCATATGGGAAATGCAGATCCGACGAGCCTCTTGCGCTCTGGCTGATGGAGGAGCGCGGCGGCACGGCGCAATAGCGCGTACTGTAGTGGCAGCTCTTGCCATATTCGACCGGCTCTTCGTGCTTGAGGGAAAAGATCCCGTTAAAGTTAATAGGAGGGCTTAAGGGACCGTCGAACTGCGGGCTTCCGCATTCCGGCGAGACGCTTTCGTAGAAAGACTCATAGGAGCTGCAGTAGTTGAACGGCCTGAAGGGTTTGACGGCATCTACCGAGGGTCCCGAGGGCGTCACCACACCCGGACTGTGGTAGGTCGTGTACACGGACTCGTACGGCGACCTACCGGAGAACGACGCCTCGCTGTTGATCTGATCCGTGATGAAGTTCCTCGCGTTCAGCTGCAGACATCCGGCCACTAAGTTGGTAGTGGGCTGCGAGAGCCCTTTGCACAGGGTCTGAACGAAGGTCAAGAGGTCAGGCCTCTTCCCAGTGCTCAGGATCTCAGAAAGCGCCCAGATGTAGTTCTTGGCCAGCCGCAGGGTTTCGATTTTTGACAGTTTCTGAGTTTTCGAGTAGCACGGCACCACCTTGCGCAGACTGTCCAGGGCGTTGTTCAGACCGTGCATTCGGTTCCTCTCCCTGGCGTTGGCCTCCATGCGCCTCATCTTGACCCGGTCCACCCTGGCTTTGGTCATTTTCTTTTTCCGAGGCCCTCTCCTCCGAGGCAGACCGTTCTCGTCCTGTCCGTCCTCCCGCTCGTCCTCATCCTTCTCCGAATCCTCGTCCTCCATCGTGTGGGAGAGCGTCTCCTCCTTTTTAAACGGCTCTTGTTTATTGACCTTCATTTCACCCACGCAGTCCCGTGGAAAGTTTGCCCCGAATTGAGTGTCCATTATGACGGGATCCTCAAACGGAAGAGTCAGCATTGTGCTCTTACTGGGGATGATGAGAAGATAATAGATCTTCTGAATCAATCAGCGGCGATTTAAAAACAACCTATGTATGGTGTTCAATAAAACACTCTCACAGGTATAACAAAAGATGTCACTGGGGCGGTACCCTTTCAAAATTGACTAAAATATCCCACCCGTTAGGGGTAAACATGGTACGAAGGTGTAAAGGGTACCACCACGGTGACAGCTTTTGTACATGGATGCATTAACATAAAAATACATTTGATGGAATTTAAATCAATGTACTTTAATATACAAAACTCTGACTATGCAACAGAATCTGTAAACTTGCTTTCACGTGAAATTTGTGCATTTACAAAACATACGGCTTTAAAATCTGTTGAAAAGGCAGACAGTCATGCAGCACAGATGTCGATCCTTACCCTCGAACGCTCCAGCTTACCTGGATTATGATGGTGTCAGATGACAGTTTTCATATTTCCTATTTTGAACTTTTTTTTCCGCGTGCCGTTTTAGCAGGTGAACAGCTCGTGCGTTTTTCTCACCTCCCCACTGTTCTCCTTGTCTCGCGCTAAGAGAAATGACACTGATGCCAACTGCCAGAGCTGGTACCCATGCCATCTGCCGCTGACGTCACGTGGCATGGGTTGGTCACGTGACCGGGTCCCGGGGGACCTGTATTCCTCCCCTGATCATCTGGCGTGTGCCTCGAGCTGCGTACCACTGCAAAACCACAAAGCAGCCTCGATAAAGGACCGAGTACCAGCATCCACCATTAGAATCTGATGCTGTGGATGAACAGGAATGCAGTGAGACGGACAGGGAGTTGCATTCCTTAATCTTTAAATCAGGATTCGATTTTCACGCAAAGGCAACAATAAGTGGACTAAATGTAAATAGAGACTAAATCATTTTGTATTTATATCAGGTATCTTCTGTAAACGTAAAAAAATGGTCAGTGCTGGTGAATGACAGTAAGAAGTGGATGATTGATGGCTCTTGTTTGCCTGGTCAGTCTCTTCAAGGGCGTTTGCCAAATGACTGATCCTACTGTCTGTCATCATGAAAGCATTTTCTGTGACAATCACCTGATTATGAAAACATTTAGATAAAGTTTAGATGAATTCACTCTGTCATTAAATGTGTCCAGTGAACATTTTTAAACAGTGTTTTTTTTGACGTATGAAAATAAGTCTGGGTTTTTGTTTACAACACATGCACACACTCACACCATCCCTCCCCACCTCTCTCGCACACATGCATCCACATTCACACCACTCAGTAGTATGCGAGTGATTCTAACGAAAACATGTCCAGGTC
>JAHKKF010380977.1:0-15038 GCA_019740295.1 Labeo calbasu | reverse complement strand
TGATTCGTCTAATGATGCGTCTCTGAGCAACACAGCGGTGTTTAGTTTCTGAATTAATCCACGTTTTGAACAAATCGTGTGAACCAATGATTCAAAGCCCATTCATAAAGAGCGCCATTTACTTCATTCCTCCATGAATCAGCCATTTGAACGAATCGAGTCGGATAAGTGAGTGACTCATAAAGATATTTACTGCCACCTGCTGGCAGATTTAGTTTCTTATTTAGAGTATCATTTCATTTAAAAAAAAAATTAGAAAAAAAAAACATTAAGAAAAATAAAAAATAAAAACATTAAAGGAATAGTTCACCAAAAAAAAAAAAAAAATCTGTTATTATTTACTAACCCTCATGTCATTTCAAACCTTTCTTTTGTGGAACATGAAAGAAGGTGTTTTGTTGGTAACAAAGCTGTTTTGGTTACCAATGACTTTCATCATATGAACAAAAAATACTGTTTCTCAAATTATCTTCTTTTATGTTCCATAGTTTACGTTAGGCCTTTACAGCCTAAATGTTTATGTGTAATGAATTCTATGTTGAATCAAATAAAATATTTCCTTCTAAAGCTACAATTTGTAATGTCTACTTGACAATTTCTCATTTGACACAAAAATAGCTTTAAATAAAATTTTGTGGGTATTTTCACAGTCAAATTTATTTGCGATTAATTAGATTAATTCATCAAAACATCATGTAATTAATTGGATTAAAAATTTTAATCGACTGACAGCCCTACAAAAAAGTAATAAAAATCATCCTAATTTAAAATTTTGGCTAACATTTGGTACAGCCACTATATGCAAAAGCCTCCTTTACATACATATGTTTTTACCTGCACATCATAAATAATCTCCAATATATCCACAAAGCACTCCACAATTTCTTAGATCAAGCAAATTCATAGCCTTTATATTGGGTCTTAGTAGATCAGGGGCCTATACTATGATGGTAGTTGAACAAATTCAAAGTTACAGGATTAGTTTCAAGTTGACAAAACCAAACCACTCCAATCTGGCTTTGATGGTACCATGATGCTGATCATCAACTTTCTTTGCAACTCAAGCTTTGATCCTGAGTTTGTGGAGCATGTGCACATGAATGTGTGACATCAGTGGCGAAGAGCAAATCACAAGCCTTGGTTAAAGGTTAAAGATTTTGCTAAAGGTTAAGAGATTGAAGAATATGATGAATTTAAATGAATTTACAGTGAAAAAAGTACTTGTTCATGAAAGAGAACAAATGAAAGAAATGATCTTGCTCTATCAGTGCAGTCATAAGTGAAACATAAGTTAGTTTATATAGCTGAAAATATATCGTGATAGAGACTCAAACATGTAAGGTCACGTAGTCATTTTTTAAGCGTTATCTATTGATTCTACAGCTTATTTATATTATATATGATCCGCACGTATTAACATTCATTTAAAATAAATGATTTATAATAACTAAAATTGCTTGTGTGTAAGGTATTCATAATAATAAAAATCATATAATCATATAAAATAACTCTGTAATTATCATTAAACCCAGGCAATTTTTTTAGTACTAGTGACCTTTAATTTGTAGCAAGAGAAACTGGGGAAGTGACTTTTTCACGTCGGACGTGTCACTTTGCGCACTTCTGATTAGTCCAATTTCAGTATAAAATCTCTAAAACAAAACATAACCAGCCGTGGAGTGTAAGTTACTATGGCAATGAATGCAGCTAAAAGCCGAGCCACTTTCATGGTACCTAAAACCCAGGATTGGTGCAAACTAAACTGAACTTGGTGCAAGCTAGCCAGCTAATCCGGCTTCATGGTACAGGCCCCTGTCTATGTATAAAATGCACAGCTGGGCATGAAAGTGTTCACAGAAGAGTGTTTGTCAGGTACAGATATGTGTGTTTTGTATCATGGCTTCTGCCAATCTGAATTTTTGTGCAGTTAAGCAGTTTTCACGTAGACGTTTATGCAAATATCTATTAAAAAAATAAAAATAATATTTTCACTATTATCAGCTAATACAGAGTAAAGCCATGAAGAAAAAAATGTAAATTAATTGTTCGGCACATCCTCTTTAACTCTTCTTCTTTAACTTGTCTCAAAAAAACAAAAAACGAGAGAGGCTGTGTTTCGTATGACTGGCTGTCATCATAACACTGCTGTAATCATACCGCTCTACCCACACACGGTTAAAAGTACACAGGAGAGCACAGGCCGTCATTAAAATCAGCCCCTGACATAAATAGCAGCTTAAGGAGTAAACATCATCATCCCCCATGTGGACATAAGAATATTTTATCATAAATCATTTTCCTCACAAACCAGCTTCAGGCTATGATAGTCTCTAAGGTGATTCCAGCTCAGCAGCATTATATATTCATAGACTGCGCTGACATTGCTGCTCTGTTCCATCAATGTTGAACCGGAAACACAGAGCACAGCAGAGAAAGTCACATGGAATGTGAGAGTAAATCAACACCAGAAATTATGGCTAAACATTATAATCACATAACATGAAATTATTGCATTTAATGTATTTAAATGCCTTTAACTAAATATTACCAAGCCAAAAAAATAAATAAATAAAACAGGGTGTGCTATAGGCATGCACATTTAGGTATGTGATTCTTCCTTATTTTATCCAAACTGGCTTTCTTTCTTAAGATATAAAAATCTCTCATTTATTTTCACTTTCACTGAATAAATATATAATTTTAGAAAAATAAGGCAATCTGCACATATCATTTGTGTATGGCTCCTCATTATAAATAATAAATAGGGACAGTGCTATTTAAGCCCTTGGGCTCTAAAGGAATAAAGCCAACCTGACCTGAGGCCTGCAGTTTCCTAAAAGATGTTAATGATTGTGGGATATGTAGAGTTTCTTTCAGACCATTTAAAATTGCAGTGAATCCTAAGATGAAAATCATAGGGTGATAGGCTATGTTCTGTTCTTACTATATGGCACTATATGGTGTACAATTCCCTTTACATTACCCTTCCATGGAATGGCCGGGGTGTGATATTAGCAGTGAGCTCTGTTTCCCTCATTATTTGATAGGACTCGCAAAGACATTTTTTACCATTTTTACTGGAAATATCTGTATTTTTTTTGAGAAGATAACTGAACGGCATTGACCGAATTAAACATGAAATGAATCGTGGATCAAAGAAGCTCTGGTGCTGCAGTCAAATGCTGCTGAGATCATTCCTGACATTTTATGATTAGACAGATTAGATAGATGTAAATTGTGTTTATCCTTGAGAAAGGCTGCTTTGCCCTTCAGTCTTTTTAGTATGCATACAGCTCAAATAAAACAATCCAGCGCAGCCCCTCTGAGGTTATGACAGGCCGATATCTGCATCTGTCACGGGACACTCCCATACAGAATGTAGGTCTCACTGTCCTCCAGAACTATCCACAGTCTCTGATTACACTTTAAAACATACACAAGTCAGCACCAGAGAATAACAGTAAAGATTTGAATACCACCGCACAAAATGATTTTAATGGCTTCTCTCTATGGAACAAATGGTTTAAACCAGGGTTTAAACCTTTTTAAAGCGTTCCTGATCCTCCTCAGCGCTGCACATGGACGTCTCTCCTAGAGGGAGCACAGGTCATGCACTGCTCTACTAATAAGTTAATTAAAATATTAAGTGTTAATTAAGTGAGACTTCTGAAATCCCTTACCAAAAAGAAGTATACTTCAAGTTTATTTTATTAAATATACTTAATAAAGTTCAAGTATATTTTTAAGTATATTTTATGTAGTAAGTATACAAGTATCAGTGTACTAGTAGTATACTTTTAAGTGCACTATTTCAATACTCCTTGGGACTAAATTGGGCCACTTTCTAGTTAAAAAAGTACACTTTTAAATATACTTTAAGTATAACAGTAGTAAACTTCGAGTACACAACTAGTTTACATCTATGTTTTCAGTTTGTACTGCAAGTATACTAAAAGTGAACTTATAGGTATACTGATTAAATACTTTTTTATGCATTTTTAGTACACTTTGAAGTATAGTTTAGTAGTTTTATACTGCAAATATACACGTAAGTTTTAAGTGAACTTTACATCATACTTTAAGTATACTACTATTTTCCTATTTAGGTATCAATTTGTATATATACTGTTATATGAATATCTGAACATAAAAAACATCAAAAGAAAGAATGGGTATATGCTTGTAAACAAAAACATTTTATTCCAGCTTCATGCTTTTTTTATAAACACTTGAATGTGGGTAAGTTTCATAAATAAATAAATAAACATTTGAACAAAAAGCTAAATAAAAAGACTATTCATGATAACCAAAACATAGATGGAGTTGATCAACACCCCAAAGCTTTTCAGTCATTATTATCTCTTCATGGGTCGACATTTTATTCCATAATGTTACACAGTTTTACATATCTATGGTTTTGATGCTGTTTTATGTCTGTTGATTGTGTTAGATTACATGTGGAAGCATCTGTTGTTTCGGTTTCTTTTTCATTTGGTGCTTTGGAAATTCTGTACAGAAGATGTGCAATAGCGCCCCTAGCGTATAACAATGAAAACACGGATTCTCAGAGCACAAGTACAGGACAAATATACTTAGACTTTTTCTAAATATAAATCAAGTATACTTAAATGCCATTGTTAATTTTTGTATCTTTGCTGATGTCTTTTCCCACATTTTTTGGTGCATTCAAGTTTGCATGGGAAGTTTGTATTTGTGAGTTGGGAAATCATGATTACAGCATCAGGTGTGGCTCACTTTGGTCAGGACAGGATGGCGAATAACTTTTTCTACAAAAAAAAATACACCAAGATTTTTAATGATGAATTAAGAATGCGCATCAGGTGTTTTTTTACTTTTTATTTTTTTATTTAATTCAGTTTCTATTTATTTTTGAAAGAATGGGTTGAATCACTCATAAAGACAATCAGTGTAACCTGCACTGAGGTCGCTGCACTAATACAAGCACTACAGCCTTCTAAACTGGCAGAGACAAGCGGAGTCATACAAACAAACTTATGAAGTCACAATGCCGATGCTGCTGGAACATCAGCACTCATCAAACAACATCATATTCGAGGACTAGAATAAACTGTTACAGTTTAGTTAAGGTCTATTAATTATATTATGACTTGTGTTGATTATGTTGTTTTATAGTAGTTTCACTTCATCTCTACTAATATTCCAGTTCCAGGAAATGATGACATGCTTTACAATACGATCACGTTTGAATGGTCCTACTACTATAGGTTATAATACCGTATAAACTATGCTGTCATCTACACTGGCTAAAATTGTTACCTGCATGTCATAATTTCTTTATAGTCCTTGTAAGCACCAGCATCAGGATGATGGCAATTCCCATTTGCAAATAATCTGTGTGCCATGTTAGCTCACAGCACACTGTGTTGAATCCTCATAGACACACTGATTTGGAGCTGCTGCTCATGTTAACCTGTTTCTTGTGGAGTGGAAATGATGCTAATAACCTTTCCTGTGTTTTACCCATGGGTGCTAATTTGAATTCCTGCTAGTGTCTCTATTACAGCAGCCATCAAACACTACTCAGTGTCAATATTGCCACTCAAGTGCCACATCTTATTTGAACAATAAGCAGAAAGCCACAATTATGAATAACGTCAAACAACCACGTCACTTCAAAATGAAACCCTATTTCTTATGCTTCTGAATCGTGGCAAAATGGCATCTGGTTAGGTTTTTATTGTTATCTCACATATGTACTGTTTTGACTTAAACAGAATGCTTTATTTGTTTACTTACGCTCAGGAGTAAGGGACGATTCTCTTTCACCGCACCCACACAGCCTAGACAGCCAATCACCATGATGATGCTTCCGACAGCGATGAGGAGATTGGCTGCAGAGAGCGACGGTAGAGACGATGAAAGGGTGGCAAAGTTTCCCTGCGTGATGGAAAGCCAAACTCCCACTCCCAAAATCCCACAGCCACCCAGCTGTAAGAGAAAACAACACTGAGCTGATGGAAATACTCAACCGCACAGGCAAAATTACAAGTGCTGCACACAATAACAGGCAGCACACACAAACATTAAATACACTATTGGCATACATTCATTTCAGTGCCACTATTTAAAAATTATTTCAATGTACCATGTCATATTTCTGATTAAACAGGGTATGTTTGGTTCCTCATAGAGTAAAAGATGTTCAGCCTTGCTCAGGCTCATTAAAATGCAATCTGTCAGTATGGTACATGTAGTCTCCCCAGAGAAAAGTGCTGTAAAAAAGAAAAAAAAAACAAAAACGTAGAAACACAATGTCTGTTGTCTTCTTTAAAATCTGGTTGCGAAAGGATCTGTTCTGAAAAAGCCTTTTGTGAAACATTTCATTTCTTTAAGATTGACCCTCACTCATACATGTTCTCTTGATTCACCAAAAAACAAACAAACAAAAAATCCAGTTCTTTTCATATCAAAATGAGTTCAAATTGAAATTTAACTCTAAACTGACTCATCATCTAGATCAGCTCATACCCATTAATCTAACCTCAAACCTGCTCATATCCAAACTCAACAGCAAGTGAATCTCACAAGAATTCTCAAGAACAACATAGTAGTTAAGGCACCTCATATAAAGTTTAAACCTTTAAATATTTTTACAGAATTAGTAAATGTGGATCAACCATTAGGTTGGCATAGTTTTGTGAGGCACCCAATTATGAGCCAGAAAACAACCCTGATCCAACTGACCCCGATCTCTCCTCCATCAGTCCTGATTCTGTTGTTTTTATAAATGATAATGCAGTTCAAATCAAATGATTTCAGATGTAGCTCATCAGATCAGTTTGTGTATTTGGATGTTAGTTTGACCTGCCATGTGAGTTTGTTTAGCTGTCTCTGTGAAATTATGTTTCATTATGTGTTTGTGTTAGTCAGTACAGACATGCAATGGCATAAATGCTTATACATCACTCTCGATTCATCTGTATCCAGGAGTCAATGCACACAGCAATCATGATTCACAGCATCAGAGATTCACGGGTCAAATAATGTTACGGTTTGTGTACACAGTTGGTGATCGAGCCAATAGGATATGAAATGGTGAAACATCTTCAATAAATAAAAAGCACAAATAACATGTCCTGGAAAAAATGTATAACAGCATGCTGCAATAACCTAGATGACTGAAAATCTATTTAAACCATCACTTTGATTAAAGATCACATGAACAAAAGTAAGCAGTTTTCAAGTAAACGTTTGGGGAGCTAAATAAAACAATAACCAAGGTTTTGTCCTTGATTTTGACCTTTTTTCCTATGTAATTTTTTATCTCATTACAAATGAAAATGAAAGGTGCTTCTTATCATTTGATTATTTCATTTTATTTGGAATCTGATGAGAACAAAGCAAAAAATCAGATCAAATAATTAAGAACAAATAAATGAAATCAGTGCAAAAAAAGCTTCACATTATTAATTTAAAAAAAAAAGTCAAATTAACACCCAGAGTTACATTCTGATGTAATGAGCCTGAATCATTTGGTTTAAACTGCTTCACGCTTCTTTCCCACAAAGAATCAAAGAAAGAAGAAATAAAGAAGTAAAGAATTTATTCAAGTTTATTCAAGTGTGCTATTAGTATACTTCTTTTAAACTAAAATAGGAAAGTATACTTTTTATGTCCATTCAGAAATGTGTTTTTATATACTTATAAAATTATATTACATATAATGAAATGTAAGTATACTTGACTTATACTTAGAAAAAGTTTAAGTATATTTGAGCTATACTTCTTCTTCTGTGCTACATCTTCTGTACAGAATTTCCAAAAAAAAAAAGCTAAGTTTTGTATGTTCAGACATTCATATAACAAAATATATACAAATTAATACCTAAATAAGGACATAGTAGTATACTTAAAGTATGATGTAGTTCACTTAAAGAAAACTTACGAGTACACTTGCAGTATAAAACTACTAAACTAGTAGTTTACTGAGACTATACTTCAAAGTGTACTAAAAATGCTACAAGTATTTCAGTATGCCTATAAGTTCACTTTTCGTATTCTTGCAGTACAAACTGAAAACATTGATATAAACATTGATGTAAACATTGTGTACTCAAAGTTCACTACTGTTATAGGGGAGCGCGGAGCACAACCTAACACTTTTTGAATCTATGGGACGACATCGATTGTCAGTCTTTATTCACCTGTTTCTTGTGGTTTCTTTTTAAAATCCATAAAAGTAAATAGTGAACAGTACATTGCTAATGTCATTGAAAAGCATAGTTTAATGTAGCCAGGCAGATTGTAACGCAGGGTTACAACGTTCCCCATCAGCGCGACTGGAATATAAAAGTGGTTAGTGTCTTCTGATGGTTTGCCAAGCATTAATAAACTATCTAAACTGATAAATAACAGATTGGAGAGTAAAATAATAGCAGATTTGTCTCATTTTGAATGAATACTAAAAACTGAGATGAAAAACTTACTTCAGCCAGAAATTTACTTCTACTATGGTAAAATAAATATTCAGTGATATCTTCAAAAGGCTTTTGAATTTTGGCACACATTTTTCTCTGTATAGTGTTGCTATGGCAAATGTTTAGGTAAACACCGTAAATTTGGTTACGCTAGCATGTGTGGAAATATTTAAACCACACGTGTTACAACTAACCCCTCTAGGTTGTGTCCCGCTCCCCCCTACGTTTATATACTAGGAAGTGGGCCAATTTAGTCCCAAGGAGTATAGAAATAGTACACTTAAAAGTATACTACTAGTACACTGATATTTGTATACTTACTACATAAAGTATACTTAAAAATATACTTGAACTTTCCTTAAGTATACTTAAGCAAATAAACTTGAAGTATACTTCTTTTTGGTAAGGGATTCTATAGAATTATATCTAAAAATCTCTCCCGGTTGACACAGTTTCAACTGTGGTTCGACTGTTTGACGTCAGTGATGTGACCAGTGCTCAAATAATCACGGCAGGGAATCATTTGACACTACAGGCCTGTATATGGTGATGGTAAAGCTACTGCTTTGTGACGCAGGTGGTCTGGGTCTGTTCCTAAGCGTCTTCTTTGCTCTCCAGCACCCTGCTGCTCATACACCTGTTCTTCTGGCTCTGTTTTTCTCTTCCTCTCTCTCACTTCCTTCATCCCTCCATTTATTCATTCATGCAGTTCACACAGACTCCGCTTTCTACACTCTCCTGCCTTGTTAGCGGACAGTGCAGCGCATTGTGTCATCATTAGTGGCCACTAACTCGTTTATGCAGGTGTGAAACGTGTTTGTCTTGCTGATTTGGGTCACCGCGTTCCCCAGGGCCTGACATGCTGCAGATACAGGAAAGCAGCTGCATGAGGCACAATGCTGCCTTGCTGCAATATTTATACGGAAGCAAGCGACGCTGTTAGCTGAGTGCCAACACAGACAGCTAGATCTGATGCTCAGTGCAGAAGTACAGACAGCCCAGGCTCTTGTTTCTTAGGTTCTTTGTCTCTCCATTGCTCCATCTCCTTTGTTTGGAGCATGGATACCAGCATCAAGTATAAAGCTGTTCTTCTGCATAAGATGGAGAGCGTATCTCTTGTGAGTTATAGATGGCAGAGATTGGAAAGAGGTACTATTGCACATTTGCATTGCCACTCTACAGAGAGCAAACATACTTAATCTGATCTGATTCTGGAACGGATTTGCCACTGATTTGTGAGCTTCATACAGTCCATTCAAAATTCATGAATGCACATAAACATATCACATTAGTTACACACACACACACACGTTTACTTGCCAATCTAAATGAGGACATTGCATATAAAAACAATATAGGTTTAGACCATTTTTGAGTATGGTTAGGTAGGTAAACTCACACACACCTATCACACCTATCATGTGCCATGTTTGTCACATAAGCTTGGAGTTTGAATTTTTACTTATCAAATGGCACTCCTTACATGAAGTGTACATGTGACTCTGCTCACAACTGATTTCAGTGCTACGGTGTAAGATAATAATACACATAATACACAGCACACCAAAATACTGGGTAACTAGACCATTTTTTGGTAGTTTTTAATCAACGCTTTTCAGTATTTAAAAAAAACCCCACTACATTTATATTTATATTTGACATTTCTTTCCACAATCTTGGAAGGATTTTTTTTTATTTAACTGAGCTTGTCACAATACAGTATGAGATTCACTTCTCTACAAAGTATGTATGGGATACTGCCTTGGAATTTGGCTAAAATAAGGCATCTTTAAATGCTACTTACAATTGTGATGCCTTAAAATGCTGCCTACATTGAAGTAGATGTTCTAGAGCTCAGCAGCAGTGACACTGAAACCATATTTTTAAAAAAATAGCACTACATTTTTCATTCCATCTTTGTATAGCCAAGATTAAAAGCTGTAGCTGTGGCTCGATCCCATTCCATCTATATTCATTTGCACAGGGAATGATGTCACATGTTGACTTCACATGTCAATAGCCAATTGACAGTTTTATGCTGAACACAGCTTGATCAGTTGAGCAGTTATTTGACACCGCAAGCTAATGAAAAGTTCAGGTGGCCTTTGATCAGAAGTATGTCAAGATTCTATGTTTTCCTAGTGGTCACTGAATGTTGTGTTCAGTGCATTCTGAAGTATTTATTGAAGATGTTTCATCATGCATCTCAATGGCATCATCAGTGGTAGGATGGTGGTAGAGGCACTAAGCTGTTTTTCCTGTGTCGGACTGATCTGGATGCTCAAACAAAACAGCAGTATTGAGTCACAGTGTTGCACTGGGTTGGGCAGAGAATCTTCAGCTTGAAATCTAAAAAAAGAAGGGTTGTAATGCAGGATTTAAAGCCTGCTATGTAGGATTTGAGTATTTTCTTGCCACATTTAGGGATTTCTGCTCAGATGGCGTCCAGTGGAGAACCACTGCGCTAATCCGAACCACTGAGCATTCAAAATCCTGTTGGTTCCTCAGACGGCTTGGTTAGTGTTAGTACCACATATATATTCACGTTACTGAATACTTTGCAACAGCAGCTTTCAAGCCTTTTTGGTCAAAGTACCTCATTACATATTCAATTCAATTCACGTTTATTTGTATAGTGCTTTTCACAATACTTATAAATTTTTTAGGCTAAATTAAATCTGATTAGAGCTGAAGTCCTGACCAATAGATGTTTTCTTCTTTGCATCTAGGGGATTTAAACAGGGATGCTCTCCTTCTGCTTCTGCTTTAGCCATTAAACCATTTGCAGTCGGTTAGAGATCATAAAGTTATTGAGCACATAACAGTTACAGGTATAGAACAGCGTTCAATAGCCTTGTTTTCAGAGGATGTTTTATTCCTGCTTTACTTTAAATTTAACATTTCAGGATATTAGATTAACAACACACTGGGTTCTTCTCAAACAAAAGGCCATATTCTAGTGAGGATCATCTATCCTAGCCCAGTCCTTACTGAGGCATCAAGAAGCTAATAAGTGCTATAATGAGATGCTTTAGTAAGTATGCATGGCTACATCATAAACGTTTCTGCCTCCGTAGTTATGACACAAAAATACTATTAAACTAATAATTTGAACAATACTTTATATTGAACATCTTTATATGAACTGACTTTCTATTAATTCAGTACAGGCAATGACAGCCATCTGTGGTCTTTATTGGTTTACATCATGCATAGTTTAGCATGATGTGATTCATAAAACAACAACAACAACAGATAATGCCTTGATCTCAAAAATTATTTTTTGTCTTGCAAAACATAATGAAATTGGACAAGCTCAATTGTGATTCATTTTCAGGTAATTATGTTTTTGTGAGCTGGAATGTGTGCAAAGAATATTGTAGGTAACTGAAGGACACGAAGGATACACCTGATGCATCCTTCAAAAGGGCCGAATAAAGGACGTGAGACAAAGACTGCTTACTAAGGATCCTTCAAATTGAGATGTCCTTAGACAGAGTTTGATGACATGGCAGCCATCCTTCCAGCTGGGAAGCACTCAAAGTTTTCTATCCCGGTACTGAATGAGGAAGAAAGAGAGGATCCTGGTATCCTACTAATATTCCAGGGAAACCGTCTTCACGCTAATTATGCAGTACAAATGCTAAAATGGACATTTTAGTTTACTTGCATTCACATTAGCTGTATACTGGTGCTGCTGGGAAATACTTGAATGAAAAATAGTTGCCATGGCAATACTGACAGCAGCAGCCTTATTAAAGACTAACAGAAATGTAAGATGCTGTATTTTTTAGGCCATACAACAGGCATTATCACTATATTTAGACTTGTGTTGTGCTTTTGTTCTTCTCTTCAATTTTTCGCTTTTCTTTCTCACTCATTTTTCTGACACTTTAAAAACATTGGTGGCTCATAGTATGATATTAATATTTTGTAAGATTTATTATTGAGACTTTTAATTGTCAACTGTGCCAAAGGATGACAGAAACCACATGAGTTGAAGTGAAAAAGAGAATTTTATTCTTACTTTTACAATCCAAGCAGTCTATTCAGGAACTTATAAAGCAACATACAGGCCTAATATGAAAATGTGCTTTTCTGATGAAAACAGCTCACATACTGCATTCATCAAGTCATGACACTGACACTGCAAACATGCAAATACAAAACATTAACATGGTGTTTAAGAGTGTACAGTGTTAAACATCTGGGACCAGTTGAATACCAGTTGAACTGCTTAGACTAATCTTAAAAATATAGTCATTGTAGAATATTTTTATTAAAGGGGTCATCAGATGCCCATTTTCCACAAATTGATTTGATTCTTTAGGGTCCTAATAAAAAGTCTGTAACATACTTTGGTTTAAATTTCTCAATGGTAATGTAAAACAATACCCTTTTTACCTCAAAAACAACTTTGTTCACAGCGACCCTTCTCGGTGTATGTCCCTTTAAATGCTTATGAGCTCTGCTCACCCTGCCCTTTTTCTTCTCTGGGGTGACAAGCAGTTCTCTGAAAGACTTTAAACTTTAGCCACATTTAGCTACAAAACTTCAGCAGGTCAGATGTCGGGAGTAAATGACGACTGCTATGTTCATTATTACATCCAATAACAATACACCTTAATCGCTTAGGTGCCATTCTTGTCTACTCCTGCTCCGGCGTCAAAATAATGGCGGACTGTTCACAGCTCACTTAGGGCGCGTCTGTGCTAAAACGGCCATGCCAATCAATAGTTGTGAAAGAGGCCTGTGCAGAACTACATCATACTGTCAGGAATTTCAGAACAGCCTGATCTGAGAAAATGATTATTATTATAGGGGATTTAAAAAATAAAAATAAAAAAAACACTGGGTGGATTTTTATCATTATAGGGTGGTTGTGTACACACACTGCCAACACACATTTATGTTCAAACAACATGTATTAGTGAACTTTGCATCCGTTGACCCCTTTAAGTAGAATTTAACAGAATTGTGTAATCTATGAGAATTGTACCACAGAAAAGTTCACTATTAAAACTTGCTCAGTATAGCTTAAGAGAAAGAGAATGTACAATAGAAATGGAATGTGCATACATCTATTTCAGGCCTGAAAGGAAATGTTCATATATAGTCCTGGCTCGTATTTATTTAATTTTTTAAAAATATAACATGTACACAGCCGCTCAAAAGTTTGGGATCAGTAAGACTTGTAATGTTTTTTAAGAAAAGAGAAAATGTCTTATGCTCATCAAGGCTGCATTTATTTGATCAAAAACACAGAAAAAAAAAACAGTAATATTGCAAAATGTTATTAAAATATAAAATATTGTTTTTTATTGTAATATACTTTAAAATATAATTTATTCCTATGATGCAAAACTGGCTTTTCATCAGCTGTTACTCCAGTCTTAAGTGTCACATAATCCTTCAAAAATCATCTGATATGCTGATTTATTATCAATGCTGAAAACAGTTCAATAAAAATTTAAAAAGAGCAGCATTTATTTAAAATAGAAAGGTCTTCTAACAATATACAGTACTGTTAAAAAGTTTGGGATCAATAAATTTTTATTCTTTCTTTTTTTTTTTTAAAGAAATTAATACTTTTATTCACCAAGGATGTGTTAAATTAATAAAAAGTGATAGCATAAATGTATTGTTAGAAATGATGTGTATTTTGAATAAATGCTGTTCATTTTAATCTGTTATTCATCAAAGAATCCTTTAAAAAAATCATAGGTTCCAAAAAAGAAATTCTTACTGATCCCAAACTTTTGAGAGGCAGTGTACTTGTATTGTATATTTTGGAGTGTGAGTGACTGGCTCGGATTTATTTCTTTGAGAATATAATCTATCTTCTGGCATTAATACCTCAAGACTTTGAAAATGATTTTTAAAGAAGATTCCACATCATCTAATTTTTTTTTTCTTAAAGACTGGTAATAACTTTTTTAATTCAGTTACAAAAAGGTAGGTCTAAATTTAAAAAAAAATATTAAAACTGATTACCCCTTGTCTACTGCTAGTTAGTCAAACTAGTTTTTAAAACACAGTTATAACATAGAGGCTATATTTATGCAACTGACCCCAGGTTATTTATACACACAGGATTAATTGTTCACCCCAGATAAAGTATGAGCAATATGAAACTATTAAATTGCCCAGGGTTAACTAGTGCAAGTGTGAAAAGCCCTTAATAGTTTACAGGTGTTAGGTAATTAAAGTCACAGTTACAACAACTTACAATAAAGAGACCTTTCTACTGACTTGGGAAAACACCAGGGATAGCTGCATAAACAGTTTCAGTTACTTAAGAACTAGTCTGGTCAAATAGCAGTTAGTCAAATCGTAATCAGTCTTATTTTCAGATTCAACTTAGACTAATCTATGTTTCTAAGTAAACGACTTAAAACAAAGTTATGACCAGTCTTAAAGAAAAAAGATGACTAAACCTTGCAAGACTATAAGCAATTTACACTGCCCTCAAAAAGTTTGAAAACACCCCTGGCAAAGTGTGGTTTTGGACGATATCAGCATAAATCCTTATAATTTTTTGGTGCAAATACATTAAAGTAACTTGACATTATCACTGAA
>JAHKKF010380951.1:0-19332 GCA_019740295.1 Labeo calbasu | reverse complement strand
GTTTTTTGAGGAAAACATTCCAGGATTTTTCTCCATATAGTGGACTTCAGTGGTGCTCAACGGGTTGAAGGTTAAAAATGCAGTTTCAATGCAGCTTCAATGGGCTCTGTACGATCCCAGCCGAGAAATAAGGGTCTTATCTAGCGAAACAATTGGTCATTTTCTTAAAAAAATTAATATCAATACACTTTTTAACCACAAATGCTTGTCTTGTCTAGCTCTGCGATGTGCATGTGTGCTCTGTGCACTCCAGTTCAGAGACAGTTACGGTAGGTTAAAAAACTCCCACCTCATTTTCTCCTCTAACTTTAAAATCGTCCAACATTGCCGTTTTACCTTTTTTTTGTAAAGGGCGTTTGACCTTCTTCGCACGTTCGCTTTGTAAACACGGGGTCAGTAGTTCTGCAGCAATGTAGGACTATTTTGAAGTTGGAGGAGAAAATTAAATGGGAGTTTTTCGACATACCCTAACTGTATTGAACCGGAGTGCACAGAGTACACATCGCAGAGGTAGACAAGACGAGCATTTGAGGTTAAAAAGTATATAAATTGTTTTTGTTTTTTTTTAGAAAATTGTGCTTTTTATTCATTTTTTAGTATTTATTTTATTTTTAGTAATTTTAGTATAGGCTTAGCTGTCATGTAAGTTTTTTAAGTTACATTTTTATTATATAAATGTGTAATAATACAATAAAAAACTATAATATTATTGATTTATTATGTCTAATATTTATATTTTATTTTAGCTTTTTTCAATTAATGAATTTTTTTTGTTTTCGTTTTTAGTTTTAGTTAACAATAACAATACTGGTAGCAACATGCTAACAGCCACCTTAAAGGGATAGTTCACCCAAAAATGAAAATTACCCCATGATTTACTCACCCTCAAGCCGTCCATATGAGTTTATTTTTTCAGACGAATACGATCAGAGTTATATTAAAAATTGTCTTGGCTTTTCCAAGCTTTCCTCATCCTACATCATCTGCTGGAACGCCACTCTTTCCTGTGTCTCGAAGCTAGAGATCACAGTTTTAAATATGGATATTTTTCTTGTACAATCACGTCGATTTGCTTCAGGAGGCCTTTATCAACCCCTTAGAGCTGTGTGGAGCAGTTTTTTATGATAGATGGATGTACTTTATTGGACTTCTTTTGGACTATTAAATGTCAACAGCCATTCACTGCCATTATAAAGCTTGGAATAGCCAAGACATCTTTAATATTAATAACTTCAATTGTATTAATCTGAAAGAAGAAAGTCATATACACCTAGGATGGCTTGAAGGTGAGTAAATCATGGGGTAATTTCAAATTTTTGGGTGAACTGTCCCTTTAACAACTGCAACGCCTGTCATATCAGCCCGGTCGCCATCCGTCTAGTTCCTCCCATCTATATTTTTCAGTTCTTTACTCTTTGTCGTCTTTTTTTTCTTTTCAGCTGAGCTCTATGTATGAGCAGCTCAGCAGTAGTCACAGGCAGCTGGAGGAGGAGATGAGAGAGTTGGCTGATAAGAAGGAGAGCGTTGCCCATTGGGAGGCCCAGATCACTGAGATCATCCAGTGGTGAGTGGAGACCCCTACCTGCAGCCATGTGACATCACACTTGGAGAGAAAGACACGTGATGATGATGACCTTTACCCATGTCTGCATGGCTATGTCTGCATGCAGATCCAGATGATGCAGATCATTTGGCCATTCATCACTTGAATGCAGTTGCAGTTTTTGGCTTTTTGTTCTTTATATGAAGGTAAAGCTGAACTAAGCTAATCTGTGCAGGGTGAGCGATGAGAAGGATGCTCGTGGTTACCTCCAAGCTCTGGCCACAAAAATGACAGAGGAGCTTGAAGGGCTCAGGAACACCAGCTTGGGAGCCAGAGGAACGGTGAGACATGCGCACAGCAGACAAGGATGAAACACAGTCTGTTCCTCCTGCTTCTCTAATGTGTTGGGTCTCTCTTTCTCTCTGTTAGGACATGCCATGGAAGATGAGGCGCTTTGCTAAGCTGGACATGTCTGCGCGTCTGGAACTGCAGTCTGCGCTGGATGCAGAGATCAGAGCCAAACAGTCCATCCAGGACGAGCTTAACAAAGTCAAAGCATCCAACATGTCCACAGAATGGTAAGACCACACATATCAACATAGTTCTGTTCAACTGTACTGAAACTAGAGATCTGGTTTGCTGATTTCATTTGAAGTCTAATGACTTTTTTCCGCTCAGTGAACATTCGTGTTACTCTTTATGTGAATAGTTTTGAAATTCGCTTCCCTTTTGGGTTGGTCAGTAGAGCTTTAGCTAAATTTAGCTTGTTTTGTTCACACTCTCTTTTCGAATGAGGTGAATTTAAATAGAGTGACATAGTTCTCTGTCTGTTATTTTTGTCTTACAGCAAATTGCAAGAATCCGAAAGTAGAAACCAGGAGCTGCTTGTAGAGATTGAGAGGCTGAGGAAGGAGACAGAGGAGCTGAGACTGAGGAGAGGTGGCAATCGGTGTTATTTTATTATTTATACAGTGGTGGCCAAAATTATTAGAACACTAGTATTTTCACCAGCTAAAAATGGTTTAAAAGGAGAAGTTCACTTCCAGAACAAAATGTACAGAAGTTCTATCTTCTGCTGTAGTGTGTCAGTAGGAAATATCAGTTTACTTTCCAAACATTCATTTTGCTATTTATTGTAATAATCCAGTGAGATTTTTGTTTGCACAAGGAGTCTGACAACAGCCAGTGCTTCACACAAAGATCTGATCTCGTCATCATCCAGTCTGTCTGGAATGACATGAAGAAACAGAACAAACTGAGACCAAGTCTTCAAGATGCTTCAAGAAACCTACCTGCAAAGCTACCTGAAAAACTATGCAAAAGTGCACCTAGGGCAAAAGCTGCTTTAAACGCAAAGGATGGTTGATTTAATTTAGTTAATAGATGTTAATTAATGAAGAAAATCTATTCATGCTATTATTTTTGACAGCATCCTATTTTTACAGCATTTTTACACAAGTGTCTAGAACTTTTAACAGTACTGTAGCTTTGCAGGTAGGTTTCTTGAAGCATCTTGGAGACGTTGCCACAGTTCTTCTAGAGTTTGTTCTGTTTCTTTGTCATTCTAGACAGATGGAAGATGATGAGATCAGATCTTTGTGTGGAGCACGGGCTGTTTTCAAACAAAAATCTCACTGGAATTATTACAATTAATTGCAAAATAAACATTTGGAAATGTAAACTGATATTTCCTACTGACACACTACAGAAAAATATGTATAACTGACTTAAAACCATTTTTTAGCTGCTGAAAATACTAGTGTTCTAATAACATTTTTTTACAATAAGATTTTTTTAATATTATTTATTTTTATATTAGCAGTTTTTATTTATTTATTTTTTGTTTTAGCAGTTTTCACTTTTTTGTATTACTGTAAATTTTTTTTTTTAGTACTTTTAGTACATAAACTGATTTCAGTTAATTGCCAAGGCAACATTAACCATTTTTGTTTGAGCTTTGTAAGTTTAAGTTTTTCATCTAGTGATATTTCATTTTATCAGGTTCGTTTCACTTAACAAAAACACTTCTCAACATTGCTTTTCACAGTGTCACATAAAAAGAGCAGATCTGGCTCTGTTGCAGTCAAACTTGATGCGATTTAAAATTGTGTTTTAATAAGACTCTGTCATTTGTAGGTGTGAAGCATCAGGATTCCCAGAATTCCTTCTTGGCATTCCTCAATGCACCCACTTCTGCTCTGGATCAGTTTGACGTAAGTCTGAGATCTCAGGTGTTGTTCATGAGAACATCTGCATAGTTCACTTCAGTTTCCAAAGAAATCCCTTTCATCATTCTTATTTACATTTTTTTCTGTATTCCTCTGATTCTTCACCCTGATCTGTATTACTAGTTTTATTATTCTGTTTTTCCTTCTGTCATAATATGTTTGGTTATTGTTTTGTATTTTTCATTCTGTTGTCCATCAGGACTCATTTTCTTCCTCTTCATCTTCTTTAGTTGAATTTTGGGAAGATGTAAGTTCTTCTTCAGCCATGTTGTAGTGGAATGTCTTTTTGCATCGTTCATTTTACACATTTAACGGGTTACTTCACCCAAAAATGAAAATTTTGTCATAATTATTCACCCTCATGTCGTTCCAAACCCATAAGACCTTCGTCCGTCTTTGGACCACAAATTAAGATCAATCAACAAAATAGTCAATTTGATGTCAGTGGTTCAACCTAGAATAACCATTGTTATTATAGTTTTTTTTGCACACAAAAAGTATTCTCGTAACTTCATAAGATTATGGTTGAACCACTGATGGACTATTTTTTTGTCAGTGTTCTTGGTACCTTTCTTGGTCAGAAAGCTCTCGGATTTCATCAAAAATATCTTAATTTGTGTTCCAAAGACAAACAAAGGTCTTACGGGTTTGAAACGACATGAGACAGAATTTTCATTTTTGGGTAAACTATCTCTTTAAAAGCAAACACATAAAGCTCCCACAGGAATAATACCAGAATACCAAAGGAAACTCAACTCAATTGATTCTAATACAGTTTGACATTAGCATGTTGCTAAGCTAATAGCACAACATTCGAATAAGTATAAAAATACATAGCACAGAGTAACAAAAGAGTAACAAAGGACATTTTTCACTGCACTAATCTTCTTTATTCATACTTTTCTGTATTGAATTCAGTATTGAATTGATTTTACATTCTACCACCGATATAGTTTGTGGTTTTATTTTCCTTATCTGGTCCTATCCACTCCAGTGTCTTGTGGTAGTGACTCCTTAGAGTTCTTTGATGTGAAGTGATGCCTTTGTGCATGTAAACTATGCCCAGAAATCCAACCACAGATTAGACGTGTCCTTACACGCCCTCATTCCCTTCCCTCCGTTCTCCAACCTGCTGTCCCAGAATACATGAAGTTTGACTTTCCTCTCATCTTTTTTCTCTCTCCATATGAAGCGGTCACCCTCTTTTGGTCCCGGAAGCAAAACCAGACGTGTAAGACCCGCTTTTGTCCTGTGTCACAGTAAAATCCCCCCCAACCCCCCGTTTTTTTTCCCCTGTGGTTGTGACGGCCTGTTTTGCAAACTGCATGGGTGGCAGCTCTGATTGTGGTGATATCTGTATTGCATGAGAACTTCAATGCTTTAATGCATCTGAAAAGTGTTTGGGAACCTTTCTTTCATCTATTAAAATGCATATATGTGATTGAAGTGTTTATATATTATATACTTCAGAGAAACTGCGTTACTGACTGGGTTAGATAATTAAACATGGTGGTTTATTTTCCATACCATGTGCTTTCATGGTATATTTTAAAAGCTCATGTAAATGTAAAGATGTAGAATTCCTTCACTTGGCTTGATATTTGGATCTAATTTAACTTTTACTCATATATAAAGATTAAAAGCACAAAAATAAGTTTCTTAAAATAAACAGCTTCTCATTGCTTACTGAACCTTATGTCGATCCAAACCTTGTCTTGTTTTCTTCCATGGTGCAAGTTAGGAAGAATTTTCACTCTCTTCTTTTTCTTTCAAAAAACGATCAAAATCCAAAAAAGAAAAGTTTCAGAAACGTTTTAGAGATTTTCAAACAATTGTTGTTCTTCGGAACTTTCGGTTCAGAAAAAAAATGATCATGGTTTCCACAAAAAATAAGGAGAAATGTTTCTTGAGCAATAAATCAGCATATTAAAATGATTTCTAAAGGATCATGTGACACTGAAGCCTGCAGTAATAGCTGCTGAATATTAAATTTTGCCATCACAGGAATAAATTAAATTGTAAAATTTTAAAAATAGATTTTTTTAGACTGTAATAATTTTTTTTACAATATTTCTTTTTTTGCTGCATTTTTGATCACCTAAATGCAGCTTTGGTGAGCGTAACATTCTTTATTTTAAATAGGGCTGCAAAACGATTAATCGCGATTAATCGCATTCGAAATAAAAGTTTGTGTTGTGTATATTTATGTATGTCTAAATACACATATGTATATATTTTAAAAAATATTTGTACGTATGTATGTTAATACTTATATAATTGTTATAATATATTTATACTATATATATATAAATTATTTTATATATAATTGTTATAAATATAAATATTTTATATCGAAATCGAATATGTTTTTTCTTAATGTATACAAGTATGTGTCTATTTATACATACAAAATAAATATACACAGTACACTCATATAGTATGTAAACATAAACTTTTATTTTGAATACGGTTAATCACGATTAATCGCGATTAATCGTTTTGCAGCCTTAATTTTAAAACATTTAAAAAACTCACATTTTTGAACAGTAATGTAGTTATTTGTTGAAAAATTATACAGAAATTATACAGGTTTGGAAAGACATTATGGTGAGCAAATGATTGAATTTATTTACATTTGAGTAAACTAATCCTTTACAGATCACTTTAATGTATGACCCCTATAAACTGTGGATATGCTTTTTCCATGTGTTTTTTTCCATGCTGTTTTCATTGCGTCTTTATTGCATCTTGCATGTGTAGTTGGTGTGTGGTCTCTGTGTAGTGGGTGTATTGTGCCATCACTCATTGGCTTGGTGCCTGGGTGCACATGCTTTGTTCTGCATAGAGGGTGTAATTCCAGTAAAAATATTATTGTCTTGATAAGCTTTATGGTCTTGATATACCGCTGTGAGTGCGTTTCGCTCTGCATGGTGGCATATTCTTCTGGTATCACGGTCTGTATCGCATGACACGTTTTGTAAATATAATTACCATCTTTTTGTTTTTTAGCTTGACTCGGCAGATTTCACCCCCTCCAACACTCCGTCGCGAGATGAGGACTCAAGATCTCGCCGCATATCCCGTTCACGCTCCCCATCCACAGCCAGTGACATGGAGCCTATTGAGGTATCATTTGGAGACTAAGAAATAGTCCATCTAGAAATGAAAATCATGTTACTGTTTACTCACCCTCATGTTATTCCCAACTCATATGCTGTTGTTTTTTTCTGTAAAGAACAAAAGCAGATGTACTGGCCAGTCTGTTCCATATAATTAAAGTGATTCAGCCTGGATCCAGCATTTAAGATGTTTTTGTGTCTGACAGAAGAAAGATGACAGAATTTTCATTTTGAGTCCATAACCTCTGTTTATATAATAAAATGTGCTTATGTGTTGGTGGGTCCTCCTTCTAGTTGATCGACCACACGTCACGTAGTCTACAGACTCCAACAGGCAGATCAGGCTATGGGAGCTTGGGACACTCATCACCTAAGGTAACTATATATGTCATAACAATAGTTTAATAATAGTTTATTGTTATGGTTAATATTATAATCCATTTTGTTATGAATTTCCAGGAAAATAAGTATTGTGCTATAGGAATTGTGTCCAATACTCGTATCGTCTATCATTTGTGACCCTGGACCACCAAACCAGTCTCAAGTAGCATGGGTATATTTGTAGCAATAGCCAACAATACATTGTATGGGTTAAAATGATCAATTTTGTTTTATGCCAAAAATCATTAGGGTATTAAGTAAAGATCATGTTTCATAAAGATATTGTGTATATTTCGTACTGTAAATATATCAAAACGTAATTTTTGATTAGTAATATGCATTGCTAAGAACTTAATTTGGACAACTTTAAAGGTCGTTTTCTCAATATTTAGATGTTTTTGAACCTTCAGATTCCAGATTTTTAAATAGTTGTATCGTGACCAAATATTGTCTTATCCTAACAAACCATACATCAATTAAACACTTATTTATTCAGCTTTCAGATGTTGTATAAATCTAAATTTCAAAAAAATTACCCTTATGACTGGTTTTGTGGTCCAGGGTCACATTTGTCTTAATGTTGTAATGTTTCTATTAGAAAATACTGAAATGGTTGTTCTTTGCTCCACAGCCCAAGGCGCACCAGTTTAGTGTGAAGACCTTCACCATTCCCACCAAATGTGCCCAGTGTACCTCTCTGATGGTGGGACTTATCCGTCAGGGCTGCACCTGTGAAGGTGAGACAACAGAAGAGAGAGAAATGTGGGTGTTTAAAGGGATGCCTGGGTATTAAGACTTGTATGGTTTAATATGATGTAAATGATGTCTCTTACTGAAATATATATAGTAGAAAATCCATGTAAGATTTACATTGTTTTAAAAATCCACGTATTTTGGACTATGGAGGACATGAAATAGTTCCACTCTGATTTTACCGCAACACAACTGATACAATGAGCACAGCTACTGAAAGAGCTAAATTTTTCCCCACAACAAGTCTAAACGATATTGAGTGAAATCCATGCTGAGAAACTCCTTTAGTGGCTGCGGCGTCATGACAAGCGACGGCATGTTTACATCCTGTCAGGATGCCATCTAACGTTTCTTGTCTCTGCCGTTTACTGCTGTTTTCTACTAAAAGCCTCAAAGGCATCAGGGCTAAAGTGGAGAGAACAAAGATGCTGGTCTTTAGGAAGTTTTATTCATCCACAGGCATCTCACAGGCAGTGAACACTTACATTGCTTCTATTACTGACCTTCGACTGAAAATTACAACCAAAAGCCAGTGTGGCATCTTATCAGTGTTTTATTTTCCAAGTTGTGAAGTGGTTAAAATAGCAGCAGGTAGTGCCAGTAGCTCACCGAGCGGTGAATGAAATGATGGCGCCCCCCATATGAATAAAAGATGTGGATTTTTTAAATAACGTAAATCTTTCATGGGTTTTCTAATACATATTTCAGTAAGAGACATCATTTGTGTTATATTAAGCCATTCAAGTCTTAACACCTGGGGTTCCCTTTAAAGAGACAACAGTGAATATGATTTGTTTTTTTAGTTTTCTAGATGATAAAACGCGTATGACTTTATTTCTTCTGAGGAACACACAAGGTGAACCAGCATAAATCTTTAATATTTCCCCTATTGTGTTCTACACAAGAAATGAAGTCATATGGGTTTGGAAACAAAATAAGGGCAAAACTTTCAGGTTTATTGAATGTTCTCCAATCCTAGGATTCCTTATTGCCAGAATGCTCAGTAATACTTACTACCTGTGATTTCCTTTACAGTCTGCAACTTCTCCTGTCACGTCACCTGTGCTGATAAAGCACCCTCTGTGTGTCCCGTCGCACCAGACCAAACCAAGGGCAAATTGGGAATTGACACTCAGAGGGGCATTGGGACTGCATACGAAGGCCATCTTAGGGTAAGAGTTACTGAATATGTTCTGCTCTTCATATTTTGTTCACTATTGACCATTCTGTTTTATTTATGGGCTGAAATGATGACACACTATGTCTTTTCACTGTTTTTTTGTCTGCTGTGTTGTAATTGTAGCTTTTACTGTCTTTTCCAGATACCGAAGCCCACAGGGGTGAAAAAGGGTTGGCAGAGGGTCTGGGCAGTGGTATGTGACTTCAAACTTTTCCTGTATGAGCTTGGAGAAGGGAAAGGCGCCCAGCCTGGTGTTATAGTTAACCAGGTCATTGACATGAGGTGAGGGAAATCTTCATTCAGAAGTGATGCTCAGATATTTAAGCCAAATATTTCATATATTATGCTTGACTCTCTTTTGTCCTAAAACAGGGATGAAGAGTTTTCCGCCAGCTCTGTTCTGGAGTCTGATGTCATCCATGCTAACAAGAAGGATATCCCATGTATTTTTAGAGTAAGAGCTTACAGGCAATTTCTAATTTCTCACTGTAGTCTCTCTCTTCTTCCATAATTCTGACATTTTTCTGTGACCAATTTTTTGAAGATAGTTGTTTGGCTTAGTATTTTTGTAGAAACTATTATACCTTTTTTGCAGGATTGTGTGATAATTCGAAATTTTAAAAGAACAGCATTTATGTAACATAGAAACCTTTTGCAACATTACAAATGTCTTTACTATCACTTTTGATACATCCTTGCTAAATAAAGTATTATTATTTTAAATTTTACTGGCCCCAAAATTTTAAAAAGTAGTTTATACATTGAGAAATGCTATTTGAGTTTCTTGTTGAACTTGAAAATTGACACGAATAACAATTTCTGTATAACTGTAACTTATTTAGAAATTTTGATCTGTTGTGTTGCAAACAACCATTTTTGTCCATTTGTCACATTTCCATTGTTAATGTAATAAATGCATTGTGCCTTTGTAGAATAGGAATAGTAATTTATGTCCTAAATTCTAAACTTTCATCTTTCATCAAGCGTCATTTCTCCTCACAATGTTTTTTTCAAAATATCCTAGATCAAATAATAGCGATCAGACGATTATGTAATAATCATGACTGAACTAATTATAGCTTCAAGCAGTCATTAGTCATTTCAAGACATTTCTGACCTGCTTTTCAATCAGTGTTCTTTGTTCATTCTACAGGTAACAGCATCTCAGCTGTCCGCCTCCTCCAGTCAGAAGACGTGCATCCTGATCCTAGCCGACAACGAGCAAGAGAGGACGAAGTGGGTGTGCGCTTTAAACGAACTGCACCGTATCCTGAGGAAAAATAAGCTGAAGGAGCGTTTCGTCTATGTGCCTAAAGAAGCCTACGACAGCACGCTTCCTCTCATCAAAACCACCCAGACTGCTGCTATTATAGGTACAGAGACACAAAACTTGTCATGTCCAATCAACACTATGTAAAAAAGCAAATAGTATTTAACCAAATTGTCCCTATTTCTGCTTAGACCATGAACGGGTTGCTTTGGGGAATGAGGAAGGCCTGTTTGTAATCCACGTCACCAAAGACGGTAAACCTTCCTTCATTAATCCTCCCATTTCTTCATTGCCCAGTAAACTTAGATTTGTGGCTTAGTGGTCAAAAATCTAGACTGGTCACTTAGAGTTTGTTGGTTTAAACTTTGGAAAGTCTGATGTATAATCTACCAGGTTGCTTCAGGGCAGTTGAGGTAAAATTTCTGTAATTCCTAAATGTTAAAAACATTGATGTGCTCTCCATCATTTTGACAGAAAAAATGGCTCTATTGCATTGGAATGCCAGACGTTTATTTAATTTACGGGAAAATGAAAACAACGACAGATAAAAATAAATCATGATGGAAAAAGTAGAACCCAGTC
Source organism: Labeo calbasu (assembly GCA_019740295.1). Taxonomy (NCBI): domain Eukaryota; kingdom Metazoa; phylum Chordata; class Actinopteri; order Cypriniformes; family Cyprinidae; genus Labeo; species Labeo calbasu. Next base: position 8,276 of record JAHKKF010380951.1, on the reverse strand, counting down.
TGACAGACTGACAGATAATGGTTATTTTTAGTACAACCTCTAAGTGTAAATTACCTTTCTTCGCATTAAGGCAACTAAATCAGTGTTTTTTAGGGGTTCAAGCACATAGCGCTGAAACCCTGTTGTAGTTAGAATGGGCATGAATCAGTGATCAGTAAAACTGATCATGCAGACCAAACAGTAAGTCGTAGATACTTGAAACTGGGAGGGATGGTAGTACTCACACTGCCGACAGCGAACAAAAGTACAAAATCGCTCATAACTCCTAACTCCTTTGGTCTTTCGCCAGATCAGAACCAAACCAAAAATGGCAGAAAGATTTGCCAAAAATGCTCTTTTTTAATCCTTGATTTAGGTGGGTATATACTTGCTAAATACTATGAAAGTCTTTTTACTCACAGCTCTTGAACCTCGGTAATCGCTGCTTGCATCTATATGTTTTTTTGTATTTTTCCTGTTTATCATAGCAGACGTGAAATGAAAGGTTGTAAACTCCTAAAATGTTTGTGATTTGTAAGATTTAACAGTTCTACCATTGCTGACCACATGCTCATTTTTAAAGAGATAGTTCCCCTCTGAAATGAAAAAATTCTGTCATTAATAGTAATGGGAAGTTCGGATCATTTTACTGACTCGGACCTTTGAGTCTCATTCAGCAAAATGAACGAATCTTTTTTCGAGTCATTTCGTTCATTGTAGCAAAATATAATAAAAATGTTATGTGTTACTTCCCTAACACATCTGCTGCTTACACAAACGTTGGTCACACTAAAAACAAGAAAAAACTATAATGCTATAAGAAACAGAAAAGATTAATTCATTGTTTACCTGGGTCTTTAGTCTATAATTAGCTCACCTCACCTCTTTTCTGACAAGTTTTCGGGTTTGAGTCATTCGTTCATCACGTGACAGCCCTGTAAGCTTAACCAATGCAGTGTGAGCTGAAAAAGAATTGATTAGTTCATCTCTCCAGTCTTCGGGTTTGAGTCGTTTGTTCATTTATGCAGTCTGAGCCGGAATGAGAATTGATTAGTTCATCTCTCGAGTCTTCGGGTTCGAGTCGTTCGTTCATCACGTGACAGCCCCATAAGATGAACGAACGATTCCAAAAACCTGAAGACTTAAAACAGGTGAACTAAGTCTAGCACAGAACCTAATAGGATGTTGCGCATGCGCGACTGAACGAATCACTCCCTGAGACGACTCGTTCGTCCTGAGTCACATTAAAGATTCATTCAATCACTAGTCATTAATTACTCACCCTCATGTCATTCCAAACCCATAAGACTTTAGTTCATCTTTGGAGCCCAAATTAAGATATTTTTGATGAAATCTGATAGCTTTCTGATCCTCTGCATCGACACCAACATAACGACACGTTCAATGCCCAGAAAGGTAGTAAGAACATTGTTAAAATAGTCCATGTGACATCAGTGGTTCAACGTTAATTTTATGAAGCAAACAAAAATAACAAATTTATTCAACGATTTCTTCTCTTGCAAGTGCCAAAACTGACAGTGAAGATAAGAAATTGGTAGAATAAAGTCATTGTATTTTTTTTTCTTTGCGCACAATAAGTATTCTTGAAACATTGCGGTTGAACCACTGATGTCACATGGACTATTTTATCCATGTTCTTACTACCTTTCTGGGCCTGGGTACATTTCATTTGGGTTGCTGTCTATGCAGGGACAGAAAGCTCTCGGATTTCATCAGAAATATCTTCATTTGTGTTCTGAAGATGAACAAAGGTCTTACAGGTTTGGAACGACATGAGGGTATGACAGAATTTTCACTTTAGACTGAACTATGCTTTTAAAACTGAAATAACTAATGCAAGACCAACATTAATTATTTTATTTTTGTTCTTTCTTCTAGAAATCGTTCGCGTGGGTGATGTTAAGAAAGTGCATCACATAGAACTAATGCCCACAGAGCACTTAATGGCCGTCATCTCGGGCAGGAACCGACAAGTGTGTCTGGTCCCCATGGCGGGGCTCGATGGGAGGGAGGTTGACAAGAGTAAGGTAGCAGATACTAAAAACTGCCAGGCACTGGTGTCTGGTGTGGTGCGCAATAGCACCTGCTTCTGCCTCGCCATTAAACGGCAGATCTCCTGCTATGAAATTAACAAGAGCAAGTCACGCTACTGCCATCTGGTGGACATACAAGTACAGTATTCAAAACTCCTCATTTTTTCAAATCAAGTATCTGTGGTCTAATTGCAATTAGTGTTTATACTCATTAGAGTAGTGCACACAGCAATATCAACAGCCCTTTCTATATCTCAGGCTCCAGGAATTGTCCAGTGGATGGCACTGTTTGGCCAGCAGTTATGTGTAGGCTACCAATCAGGCTTCATGCGCTACAGTTTGCATGGAGATACTCCTCCAGCCAGCTTACTCCACCCAGATGACCCCACATTGGCGTTTATTAAGGCAGACAACCTGGATGCCCTTTGCGCTGTAGAAATCTCCAATAAAGAAATGCTCCTCTGCTTCAGCAAAATCGCAGTGTACGTGGACACACATGGCAGACGCTCGCGGCAGCAGGAGTTGATGTGGCCCGCGGCGCCCACCGCCTGCTGTGAGTAGAGAGAAGTTAATCGTCTACTTACACTTAATGGTTAAAGACAAGGGTAATGGTGTGGCTGTGAAAAGGTTTTGTTAGATTGACCTTGTGGATGTTTTGCATTTTGCAGGCTACAACGCCCCCTACCTGTCAGTCTACAGTGAAAATGCAGTGGATGTGTTTGATGTGAACACAATGGAATGGATTCAGACCATTCCTCTCAAAAAGGTTTGCTTATTTCAATTTCAAAATGGTATTATAATAAATAAAGAAATCTTACACATCCAACACAGTTGTTTTTAACATTAATAGTAATAACAGTTGTTTCTTGAGCACCAAATCAGCATATTAGAATGATTTCTGAAGGATCATGTGACACTGAACACTGGAGTAATGATGCTGAAAATTCAGCTTTGTCATCAGAGGAAAAAACAGATTTTAAAATATATTCAAAGAGAAAACAGTTACTTTAAACTGTAGTAATACACATTTCATAATATTGCTGTTTTCACTCTAGTTTGATCAATAAAAGACTTTTTAAAAACATTTTAAATAATTAAAGTGCATTTGGAAAGTGAATAAGTATTTCAAGTACATAAAATTTTAAGCATCATGTCAGATAAAGAGTGTTAATACATTTATTTTAAATTAATTGTGCTGTCTCCAAATGTGTCAATTTCAGCTGAATTAATAAATATGAAAGCTACATTAATACATTTTTAAAAATGTAAATACATATACCTTCAGAAAGATAGCAGAGTTAACAGTTTTGAACTTTGATTTGTAATTTAACATTACTATTAGCCATTTAGTAACACCAAAAAATCCAGAATTGGAATGAAGACAAAATATTAGTCTTCAAACAAAACAGTAGTCTTTGAAAATTTCTTTATTTACTAAAATAATATATGAGTCATCTTGTAAATGTATTAATAAACTTTCACTGGCTCTGTGCAGGTCCGGCCATTGAACATGGATGGCTCTTTGAATCTCTTGGGCCTAGAGACGGTCAGACTCATCTACTTCAGAAACAAGACTGCAGGTAATGGCACTCACATAATTCTGCGAAATGCAATATTCATAGCTCAAGTTGAGTGCTTTTGTTTGAACCTTGTAGTTTAGTAGTACTGTTTGAAATAATGAATAATTCAGATTTGAATAATATGTCTGATAATGCATAATGTGTTGTCTGTGTTTAGAGGGGGACGAACTGGTGGTGCCTGAGGTGTGTGATAACAGCAGGAAGCAGATGGTACGTAGCATGAGCAACAAGAGACGATTCTCATTCCGTATTCCAGAGGAGGAGAGACTGCAGCAGAGGAGGTGAATGTGACACACACACACACACGTTATGTTTCCATGTTTTGTGGGGACATTCCATAGGCGTAATGGTTTTTATACAGTACAAACCGTGTTTTCTATTGCCCTACACCTACCCTACACCTAAACCTAGCCCTCACAGGAGACTGCACACTTTCTCAAAAAAACTCATTCTGCATGATTTATAAGCCTGTTTCCTCATGGGGACCTAAAAAATGTCCCCACAATGTCAAAATTTACTGGTATTACTATCCTTGTGGGGACATTTGGTCCCCATAATGTGATAAATACCAGGTACACACACACACACACACGTATACACACGTTTGTGTACTACCATGCTAAAATTCAAGCACAGCGTGTTCAAAGGATACTTTGTTATGTCTGGATGCAATAAGCGATTTTTTTAACTTATGAAATGTCATTATTGTCATTATAGGGCTATTATATTAACTTACTTGTGCGTGTATTTGCAGAGAATTGTTGAAAGATCCTGAGAAAAGAAACAAGTTGATCTCAAATCCTATGAATTTTAACCATGTGGCTCATATGGGTCCTGGAGATGGAATGCAGATCCTCAGAGATCTGCCAATGGTGAGAGACTCGTCTTTAAAAGAATATTCTGGGTTCAGTACATGTTAAGCTCAATCAGTAGCATTTGTGGTAAAATATTAATTGCTACAAAAATGTATTCAATTTTTTTTAATAGTATGGCCACTCCAGTCTTTAGTGTATCATGATCCTTCAGAAATCATTCTAATATGCTGATTTGCTGAAACATTTTTTATTATTATTATCAATAGGATAATAATTTAATTTTTTCAGGATTATTTGCTGAATATAAAGATCCAAAAGTCAGCATTTATCTGAAATAAAAAAAACTTTTGTAACAATATACACTATACCATTCAGCTGTTTTCAACATAATAATAAATGTCTTTTGAGCAGCAAATCAGAATATTAGAATGATTTCTGAAAGATCATGTGACTGGAGTAATGATGCTAAAATTCTTTGAAATCACAGGTATAAATTAGATTTTAAAATATATTAAAATAGAAAACAGTAAAAATATTTCAAAATTGTACTGTTTTTGCTGTACTTTGAATCAAATAAATACAGGCTTGGTGAGCAGAAGAGACTTCTTAAAAATCATTAAAAATCTTACTGTTCAAAAACTTTTGACTAGTTGTGTAATAATACGTTTTGACTAGCAGACTAGTAATAACTAATACAAAGTTTTAACAAAAGAATTAGTTGAATGTGTATTTAGAAAAAGTGTAACGAAATAGTGTATTTCGAAAATTATAAGCTTCACATTACTGAATTTTAAATCCTCCACAAATTGTTCTCACTTATATTGTGTCTCAGTGTAACCTTGATTTTTTCTTTTTTTTATTTTAAGAAAGTTGATATGTGAATTTTATTTAATTTAATTTATTTATTTTTTGTGACACTCAGCATTATCCTACACAAATGCTGTCATTTGAGCTTAACTTCTATTGAACTCAGAATGTCCTTTTAATGCTTTTACAACCTCATTTTGATTAGTCACTCCACTTTTGGTTTGTGCTCTATCGTTCAATAGTTTGGCATTAGTAATTAAAAAATAAATAGTACTTTTATCAAGGAAATATGGATTTAATAGATCAAATTTAGCAGTAAAGATTTCTTTAAAAAAAAGAGCTATTCTTTTGAACTTACTTCATCAAGCCAATCTAAAAAAACATGTCAGTTTCTACAAAAATATTACACAAAAAGCTTCTTGTTCTCAAAAGGAAATATTTCTTGAGCAGCAGTGATTTTTGAAGGATCGTGTGACACTGAAGACTGGAGTAATGGCTGCTGAAAATTCAGCTTTGACATTACAGGAATAAATTACATTAATATATTCAGTAGAAAACAGTTAAATTGTAATAATATTTTACATTATTTCTGTTTAGTTGTATTTTTTATCAAATAAATGCATACTTGGACAGCATAAATCTTACTGAGTCCAAACTTCTGAACGAAAATATGTCTTATTCATTGTGTCATTTATCATTTATGCATCCTATGTTGATAGCAACATGACATCATAAAGGTCACTGTATTGAATCCCATAGTTTGTTTTCATCATGTCATGTCACTCATTGCATGTTTGTGTGTCCCTGCTCTGTGTGTTTCTCTGTGTAACCTGTAGAATGTCCGTGCTCAGGACAATCGAGCCGGATTCAGCGGTTCCGTCAGCATCCCCTCAATCACCAAAAACCGAGCCGAACCTGGGCGATCCATGAGTGCAAGCAGTGGCCTAGGAATGCGTAAGTACACGTTTCTGCTTTTACATTTATCATATTCCATGCGTTTAATTCCCAACCATTTTCTTTATTCTCTCTATCAGGGTCCTCATCTCAAAACGGCAGCGCTCTAAGGAGGGAACTATCGGGTGGCAGCTACAGCTCGAAACGCCAGACCATGACGTCACCCTCTGAGAGCTCGCTGTCGTCAGGAGGAGGGATGGACGTGGGCGAAGCGCCGCTCTCTCAGTTTGATAGAGAGGTGAGTCATGATGTAGAAAGAATCGGGAGTGGTATCTTCATTACCTCATCACATCAAAGCCAAATTTGCACTATGCAGGGACGTCCCGGCACATGACCAGCAAGCCGTGGTATCCATGATGATTAAATATGAGCCTTATGCTGTTTTAAATGTGCTATTAGAATGACTGTAAATATCAGATTCCTAGTTTTGGATATGGAAGGTGTATACTTATGATCATTTATTCAAAACCCATTTGATTTCTCTGCACACCTCCTGACTTATAATAAAACAGCTTGCCCCATCCCTTCCCATCAGGCCTGTAAAGGTGGAACACTTATAATGTAATTTGCCCCAAATGCAAGTGAGCCTTAGGGCTTTGTTCCCCCCACCTAGCTTTGTCGGTGCTTACGCCACTTTATGCCTGCCGCCCCATTCCACTACATCCAACAGTATCCTTAGCAATCCACCCACCCGTGCCCTTATCTCACCCGTCATCTCCCCATACCGCTGCGCTTTGCGCCTCCCGGCCGCCCCATTCTCCTTCAGCAAGTGTGGAAGCCATTCTGGCACTCAGTCTGCCCTTTCCTTCTCAGTGGCAGGCGGTATCGCCCTCGGAGAAGACCCCTGATCTGAAAAGGGCTTTAAGGACCCTGCTTAGTAAGATGAAGGTAAACGTCACACGTTTGCAGTGAAACATACACACGCACACACACACACGCCTGCTGTCATCTGCACACTCAGACAGCCCTGCAGAGTGCTTGTCAAGTATCCACTGCCCATTTTTGAAGCTCACAACCTTATTCTTCACTGCCCACGAGCGATTGTGGTGAAGCAGAGAGCTTCGGTTGGGAATGGCAAGCTTCCATCCGCATGTTTCGCCTTCATACCGCTCCTGCTGGCCACCCCCTGTGTCCACTAAAGAAAACAAGGGAAGAAAAGACAGTTGGACTAGAAAAAATACTCTGTGCAAGTACACAAATGCTTGGTTTGTACTCAAGGGGGCGCTAGAGTTACTGTAAAACAAATGTGCCAAATGCATAGTGTTTCAGGTAAATATAGATAAACACATGAAGTTGTAGAAGACTACACTGATGTGCTGTAGCGCCCCTTGTGGCAAAGTTTAGAATGCAACATTCATTTTTTTATGAGCTTGTTTACCTTGAAGCGTTTGCCTTCACATACTTGCAAAGAGTGTGATTCAAGCCTTAGAGTGTGGAATCGGCTTTGCTTTGAAGCAACTCTGTTAAGTTGATAGCTGCGAACCACTGGCTTTGAAAATGAGCACTTGTCTTTATGTGTTGTACGTTTATGTAACTCATTTTATTTACTTTGTAGTGCTTTGTTCTCAAAAATGCAGCCGGATTAAAGGACCTCCGCCACTTTTATGCTTTGTAGACATGGCAGAGCCCAATCAGGGAGACAAGTGCAATATTATATACAGCAGAATTTGCAAAATGTTAATTATTTTACCAAAATAACAGGGATCATACAAAATGCATGTTATTTTTTTATTTAGTACTGGCCTGAATAAGATATTTCACATAAAAGACGTTTACATGTAGTCCACAAGAGAAAATACTAGTTGAATTTTTAAAAATTACCCCATTCAAAAGTTTTCAGACGCTTGATTTTTAGTACTGTGTTACCTGGATGATCCACAGCTGTGTTTTTTGTTAATGAGGCCCTTGTTTGTCCTGAACAATTAAACTGCCTGTTGTTCTACAGAAAAATCCTTCATTTTCCACAAATTCTTTGGTTTTTCAACCTTTTTGTGTATTTGAACCCTTTCCAGTAATGACTGTAAGATTTTGAGATCCATCTTTTCACACTGAGGACAACTGAGGGACTCATATGCAACTATTACAGA